>VYZW01035940.1:4822-30998 GCA_013401315.1 Balaeniceps rex
TTTTTTCATCTTAATGAGGGATCCACTTATCCGATTTGGGGTTTAGGTTTTGCTTTTTTTGCTGATTTTCACTCTCTCCCCTTCTAGCTGTAAACAGCTTGATTTGTATTTGATACGGGCAAAAAGTCCTTCCATTGCTTTACAGCATTTGCAGAAAGCAGCATTAACTTACCGAAGGCCATGTAAATTGATGGATTTAGTGTATTAGATTTTGCCATGTAAAATGGAAATACTTCTCCAAGTATATGGTGGCTTCTGAAACTTTTCTGAAAAAATGTCCATATTTTGAGAATGGACAGAACAGCTACCCTGGGATTAATACACATGTTTACCTAGGACAGTATTTCTGCATCTTAAAAATAGGATGTCTTGCTAGAGCTGTTATGGGGTCTTTACTTTAAGAAGACTGATCAGTTTCCTCCATGTCTTAAGGCCACTACATGCTAAATTCTGTAATTAATATAAGTGTGAATGCACATTTGAAAAAAGATTGAGTTATCCTGCAGGAACAGCACTTGTTTGAGAGCTGTTGTCTTTGTGGTTTCTGTGACTCCTTGTCTGGTTTACAGTTCTATACTTTGGAGCTCGTGCTAGCAAAGAAACTTGGGGATGGATGGTCTTCATGAGTTATGCACCAGTTACAAAGGTGCTGTGTGGGTCTGCAGAGTACGTACAAGGCCCTGAGACAGACAAAACACTTTCCTCTTACATGTATGGAATGTGCACAAGCCATTTGATTAATTGGCAGTATGGCTGGAAGAGCAGTAAGGAAGCTACATAGTTCTCAGTAATTCTTCTGTTCCTTGTCAGAGTTAAATCATGTCAGTCTTCATAGTTGCAGATGCCGTACAGTGGGTTTTTTGGTTTTTTTTAAAGCTGTAGTGATGATTATGCAGCAGTCACAGTCGTGTTTCATTATTAGTTATCCTTATCACCAACTTTTTTCTAATAACTAACTTCCCCTTGTTCCATTTTGTATTGTCCATGTCCATGGAAAAAGTTATTATTTCCTTTTCCTTGTATTAGCCTCTTATATACTGAAAAGTCATTATCTTGTCCTCTCTTGAGCATCTTTTCTCTAGACTAAATAACCCAAATTCTTTCACTGTTTCCTAATGAGCTCTATTTTCAAGGCATCCATTCATTTTTTTGTTCTTCTCTGTTGTTCTTCTTGCCTGTATGTTTCTTGAAATGCATTGCCTGTCAACAGGGAACTGCCAAGGCTGAAATAGAATCTATCGGTTCAACCTGCCTTCTTTTTTTTTTTTAAAAAAAAAAGCCTACTATATGATAAGTAACCATGTTGTCTGATGCCAGCATATTATTTTCAAGCTAAAGCCTGAGGCATTTAGTGTTGCTCTTATAGTAAATCTGAAACTTACTAAAAGAAGTCACTTTAATGAGCTCAGCAGAGCACTCTGGTCCCATCTGCAGTCTCCCATAAAAGGCATTTTATCCAGCACCGCTTGTTATATTTCTTTCTTTTCCCTACGTCTCTCCAAGTACGTTCGTCTGGTCACTTTGCTCTGATAAAAACCTATGCAGTTGTGTCTCAGTTCTCACTCCAGTCTGGATAGGTAAACACTGCATCATGCACTCTGGTTTTGTTATCCAGAAGCAGCAGTGAGATAGGACTGAGATGGCAGTAATAGAAAGTAAAGGCATGTCTTCGGCCAATTTTTTTTTAAGTGTTTCCTTGGGTTCAGTCTTGGATGAGAGGGATATAGAGAGGTAAAGTTCTACCTTCTGATGCTGAATCAGTGGTACGTAGAGTCCTCAACCCAACAGAGGTGACAGGAGGGTGCTTCTAATCACGGCAAGTTTTCGCAGGTACTGCTAACATTGACAGTTGGACTAGATGGTCATTGTAGGTCCCTTTCAACTGAAATAGTCTATTCTGTTCTAACGTGGTTGTCTGAACTAGCAGTTAACTGCTGCTGTCCTGACTCTCTGGTTTGCTCATATACTGAAATGGCTGGCACAGTGATTGCCTAGCTTTAACTGTCCTTGTCTAAATTCATGCACATTTAGATCAGTTCAACCTTTACTACATACACTCTTACTAAAAACTACTTCCAATGCTATAGTTTGTTCCCCAAATCATCATAGTCCATTTCAAATTGATTAAAAGCTGGATAGTGGTACGTAAATAGTTAGCCATTAAGAGTATTCTAGTGAGGATGTTTCTAGGGATGTTCTCCCATTGAATATTCTTACCCTAATGTTTCAATATCTTTTATTAATGAATAAGACAATAATGCATAGTGCTTTCAGAGGGTGCAGGATCCAAAAGCTGGAGCTAAACAAATTTCATGCCACAAATGTCTTTCTGAACTATGTACCATTTAAGTGGAAGTCAACATTCTGTTCTGGATTAGGTGTTGAAGCTTGTCTGTGCTGTAGAGGAACTCCCTTTAGATGACTCCCTATAGATAGTTCTGTCTGGTCTTGACCCATCTACTACTTAAAAATGTAAAAGTTCAGCATGAATTTTTGACACATATTTATAGATGCAAATCAGGTAGTTTATATGTAACTGGGCCAAGCTAGAGCTTTTAGTTCTCTTCAGGGTTTCTTTTTCTCCAATTACCATAGACTCCACCTGTATTATACCTCTTATTTATACTATGCCTTCCTATTTTGACTTGGTATTCAAGGTCAGAGTGCTATCTGAATTTTTACTGCTAAATTTCTGCATATTTTCCCAAAGACCATCTCTTGTCAGTATCTTTGCTAAAAATCGTTCAAGCCGTATTGCCTCTGTTACTTCACAATTCTATCAAATCATATTCTGAGGTATCCTCTTTTTTTATCCCATCTTACAATTTATTTAGAGTACTTCTGTAAAAGTTCTTTTTCCTGGCTCATTGCTTTCAGATCCACCTCCATCTATCCATGCTCCACTGCATCAAATACAATTAGATGTCATCTTTAATATTCAGTTTTATTTCATGTCTCACTAGTCATCTCCTCAAGTATTAAGATACTGATCTTTTCCCACCTTCATATGAAAAACAAGGATGTTCTTGATTGCTTGTTTTTCAGCTACTTTTCAGCTTGCTTCTTCAGCAACCATCTCTTCTGTTTTCCTCTCATAGACTTTACAAAAGGGACAAATCCTTTTTATACATCTAACAGAGCTGTCTTGTACTCCTTTTTAAAGCTCTTATTTCTCTCGATTACAGAGTATTGCTCAGGTAGTTGATAATAATGCTTCTATAGTATGCCCATGTTGCATAAGTTATTTTGGGGTATGGTAGCTCTTTTTGTTACATGTTTGTGCAGTGCTTCAGACTGAATAATGTTATCTCCAAATTAAGAAGATACTTTTGCACAAATGTAGTGAATACTGACAATGAGTTTATTAAAATGTATTCTACTACCTAGCTGGTAAAACCAGTTTTACGTCATGGGGATCTACCAAATATGCCTTCTTGGAAAAGATGCTTCCTATAGGCTTAGAAGGAACTTTCTACCAGTTGCTTGTTTAACTAATAAGCATTAGGCTGTGAATAAGGCTATTACAGGTTTATGTTCCAAAAGTAAGTAGGAACAGCACTAGCAATGAAAGAGATGTTGTCCTCTCAGTAATTTCTATGAGTAATCAGACTTGAAAGGGAAGATTAAGCCTATAATTATTTTTCTTATGCATTATCAATGAGGAAAAGCTACAGGAAACTGCGTATATATGGTTTTGCATAGACAGCGTTCATAAAAGAATAGGAATTCTGTCTGCACTATATATATACAGTTAAAAAGAGATTGGAAATTTGTAAAAGTTAAAATACTTGTGTGGGGGTGGGGGAGTTGTCTCTTGATTTTTTTTTTTTAGCTCCAAAATACAAAGTATGGTTTAAAGACTGCTTTAGAAAGCACCTGAAATTCCTAATATTGGTGGAGGGAGGTGGGAGGAGAATTTATATTCTTCTTTGATAGGAACCTAAGCACTATTGCTGGAGAACATAGAAGGAAAGAAATGAAAATTACAAGTTTTCATGTTCAAATCTTAATGAAATTTATAAAGTGAACAAGTGAAAAATAAATGATAAGTTAATATCTTTTTTTACGATGTAAAGCTTTTCTAATACAAAGAGGTAGGTGAGGCAAGGAAATTTCAGTCTTTATAGTTCTTGGAGATAAATCAGACTTTGTAACTCTTTGCAATTGATCCTACTATCTTAGGTTTTCAAGATCAAAGCAGTCCAACTGGCAGGAAAACTTCTTCCAGCCTTCAACACACCTACGGGTATACCATGGGCAATGGTGAATCTGAAAAGGTAATGAATTTTCTTTTGTGGGGAAGTGTGTTCCTCCCCCTCCTCCCAACATAAAATTAGTAATGGCATATGTCAGTTTTTCTTAGTAGTAGGAACTGTAGAAGATGCAGACAAATTGGCATTCCTGGCCCTTTAGAATAATTTTAGTAGAGTTCAGAGCATTCTAACTCATTAACTGCAATAAATTGTTCTTTTTCTCCTGATTCTGCAATAAGAATTCAACATGCCGTTGCAATATGCCCAGCGTATTATGCCATGTGTTGCCCTAAATCGTAATCATTGGTTCTTTAGTCGTTAAAGAAAATTGTTTGCGGGCCATGGTTGAACTTACTGAGTTTTATGTACTGTGTGAGCTGTATGTTACCTTCAGAAGACTCATGATGTTTGAGAAGATGATGGGACTCTGGAGATATTAATTCATTTTACAGTTCAGCTTAGGTATAAAGGTTAGTGTGCTGGAGTCCACTATGGCCCGTGGAGATGGAGAGGCTCCTTTAGATGGCTGTTCAGGTCAGACACTGAACTTAGATGGTCTGCATTGCCTCGTGGAAGACAATTGCCTTGCCTAATTTATCTTGTATTTCTTGTTCAATGCTGGGATTTCCGTCAGATTTTGAGAGCATGTTTTTGATGCAAGGCATTTTTAAAATTTTTATTATGTTCTTAAAGAGTAGCTGAATTAGGATGCATGTCTAGATCACGTGTACACTTAAGCAATTTGGGATAGTAAATAGCAGAGAGTTTTTGAATTGTTTTAAATTGTTTTCCTTTTAGGAGAGAGATTTGTTGTGCTTTGTTAGACTGTGAAGAGGTTTAGGACTATTTTGAGAGCATTACCCTTACGTGCCTTTTTGTGATCAGGAAACGATCCTCACTTTGCTGTCACTTCTCAGGTGAAGACCATGGAGCTGTGGTTTGCCCTTCTGTTGGCGCAGGGCCTCACCACCCGTGCCTGGTTTGCTCTGCTCTGCCCGTGCTGCACTTTCCCCATTTATTTGACCTCTGTACAATGAATATTGTTGCGTTAAATTTCCCTACACACTTTCTGCGTGGCATTATGGATTACTCAGTCTTGTGTTCTTCCTGCAGTTTCATATGGCTTGAAGTTCCTCTGTGCATAAGCTAGTTTTTTATTTTCGCTTTGTTTAGCCCAAGCCTGCGCTGTGATTCCAGTATTTTTGAATGGCCCCGGTGGCCGTACTCCTCAGGCAGCACAGGCGTCTGGTTTGCTGGCTCAAGCAACCTAGATGGTGAGGTTTAAGAAGCTGCAAGCAGTAGATGCATGGATACTTATCAATAAAACCTGGAGGCTGATTGCATAGGTTGGGTATCAGAGCACAGTCAAGAAGGCAGGACCAGGGAGGAGGATTTGCAGTAGGTGGAAGGGAAGGGATTGGAGTGCCAGAAATTTCCTGTGTGCCACTGTTGTTTATGCATTTACTGTGTCAGTCTCTTGCTAACATACAGATCCCTCCACAGAAAATACAGTGGCTGGCATGCTGGGGGGCAGTGACAGTAGCAGGCATATATGACAACACTTATCATGAGGCTGACATGCAGTAAAAGACAAGACCTGAAAGAAACATTTGGAAAATTATCGACTTGTGTTTTATTAGCTTTTGTATTCATAATGAAACACTTAATTTTCTCTTTTTATGAGAGCTGTACAAAAAAACCCCTGAGACAAGCTATGATTTTGTCTCTCTACGCTCCGTAAAGAGTGGTTACTGTATTTTAGAAGGTGGTGTTCTGTCTCAGGTCAGAGCTACAAATACTGCTCCATAATCAACATTTTTCCTTTACATTTCTTCTTCTAGTTTATAATTTAAAAAATAAGAAAACATTCCTAATTGAGTGTAGTCTTACTGATGACTGAACTCTTTTATGAGAAGAAGTAGAAGTAATCCCCAGGAAAATGTAGTTAACTTCAGAAATTAAAAGACCCGTTCCTGGAAGGTGGTGAAAACTCCCAAGTTAGATTAAACCAGAGGTAAATTAGGAGTTACAACTTAGCAAGACGATATCTCTTAAATTGGAAAAGGTGTGTGGTCTATGATACTTTCTGTTGATTCTTTGTGATCCTGAAGAACTCGTACTATTCCGCCTACAGTAAGCATACTGTTTTCCTATGTAGGTACAGATAGGGCCCTGTCCCATCCTGCTCGAGTGTCTAATACTGACTTGAAGCACATCCCACGCAAGTAAAAGGAACACAGCAGATGTTTGGCAGAACAAGGGAGCGACTGCCACCTTCGGAAGTATACTTGTCTTGTCTGACAATTGCTTTTGATTTTTGTTCTTAGGAACATGCAATGAACAAACAACAATCGAGATTGGGCCCAGTGTTAGGACATTATATTTCTGTGACATCAAGATACTGTATCTTTTAATCGCAGGACTTTTTGCTGATGAGGTTACGGTATCTTTTTTCCAAAAAGACTCAACCAATGAACTAACTGATCAATCAAACCACAACTCCTGTAATCTTAAGTACAGGTTAATATTTTGCTGTTACTTGTTTAATTTGCTGTCGTGGTTGTTACTAGTGCTGTGCACAGTGATTCTGAATTTTTTGTTCTTTTCTCTCTTTTTTATGCATATTTGTTGGAATTCAGTGGTGTGGGTCGAAACTGGGGCTGGGCTTCTGCTGGCAGCAGCATCCTCGCTGAGTTTGGTACTCTGCACATGGAATTTGTCCACCTCAGCTATTTGACAGGGGACCCTGTATACTACAACAAGGTGGGTCTCAAATTCAGTTTTTTATCATACAAGTGTCTTTTATACTGTTTCATCATAAATTGCATTAAAGGGGAAGTACTTTCCATATTGCATTCTATTTACATTCTTGGTAGCAGATAAATTTTTTCATACTTGTATTTCTGTTACCAAATTGGTGACTTTTTCAAGTAGAAATTTATGACAACACAAGTTTTATTGTTTGTTTCAGCATACATTTTAAAAAAATCATAATTTTTAAACATGTTTACGTGAGCAGTCCTTTAAAAGCAAAAACATACTAATCTGCAGGAAGCCCTCAAGAAAGCTTCTGGGTTCAGGTTAAGAGAACTTACTACTAAAAAAAAAAGAAAAAGAAAAAATACTAGATTGAACTATGTGCAGAGAGCAGATGAATGTTGTTAGTGGTGATCCTGATTCTTGATTTAATTTAGGTCATGCACATTCGGAAGTTACTTCAAAAAATGGATCGTCCTAATGGACTTTATCCAAATTATTTGAATCCAAGAACAGGCCGTTGGGGTCAGCGTAAGTATTCTTATTTTATTCATTCCTAATTAAAGCTCTGCTTGTTATTTTGTTCCTGAGTTGGAGATCAGAAAAATTACTATGTAGGGCACGAACAGTATTGCTTGAAAACATGCAACATAGAGGGATTACTTAGCCTTGAGATCTCCTGAAACCAGTTTTTGCCTGTCGCGCTCTCTGAAGTCACGCAGCTCGATTTTTATGGTCCTTTCTGAAAGCAGCTTCCTACCAAATCTGATGCCTGTCTTTACTTTTATCAGTCAATAAAATCTTCAGTAATAAAGAATGAGGCTGAAAATAGTTTCCTCATTTTGATTTTGTTCTGCAAACCACTGGGTAAGTGGATTACTGTAAGGTAATGTAGAAGTAATGTTTGTGGTGGTTAAATTTGAGCTCCTTCACCTGGTGCTAGGGACTGACATTTACAAACATCATTCTTCTACTTAGTGGCATGTGAAATGGCATGATGAACCTCCCTATAGATCCTGCTGTTACCAATGTGTGCCTCATTAAAAAAAAAAAGGGGGGGGGTTTGGAATGAAAACAAAAAATTGGTTTTGTTGCTGACAATGTAAATGGAGAGATAAAACACAAAGAAAGAGACACAAATATGATTCCTTTTCTTGAAGTGGTTCTTCCAAGAACACTTGAGTGTTTTAGTGCTTTCATAGTGCGTGTAATAAAAGAGTTCTTTTTCTTCAAGGTTTCTGTTCCTATTTCTTTCATGAATGCAAGTTTATTTAGGAAAAACAAGCAAAATTATCTATTTCTGTCCTGTTTGACGACATTGGCAGGTTTCGGGGATTTCAGTGGTTGGCTGTAAATATCCAGCAGAACATGTTCTGGCTTGCAAACTGAGAATTTGCTTCTGACTTGGAGTCTGATATATGAGGGAAATGAATGCAGCTGTCATTGCAGTGACTGTGAAAACAGTTGTCTAATCTGATCGTTAAGGCCAAAATTCTTTCCAAAGAGTCTAATATCTTTGAGTGAATAGTGACATATTCTGAGACTGATACATGGATTGATGAGATAAATTCTTCAGACAAATTTAGGTTTAATGATGCATTCAGAAAAAAGAAAGTGAGCAAATACAAATATTCACCCATTATTTATTCAAAAGACAATTTTATGTTGTTGTTCTGAGATAATTTTTTCTGTTGCTTTTCTCTATTCCTAACCAATTGCTCCTGCTACTTTTATCAAAAATAGTCTAATGTGGCACATCACCAGGACTCTTTAGGGACTTTTTGTCAGTTGTAATAATAATGCTCAGAATTAGCAGCTCTTGGGAGAAAAATAATCCTGGTCACTGAGAAGAAACATACAGTGAAAACTTTAACTTTGCAGAAGTTTGATGGATCTCAAACATACTGTTTAAATGAATTTTGAAAGCTAATACATTTGGGGCTAAAGTTTAGGATTACAGGCTGAGACTTAAGTTCTTAATATAGAGCCTTTAATTTTTCTGTGCTGCTCATTAGCCACAAACGTATTTCCAGGAATTTGGTGGTGAGTGGTTTTTTGGGTTGGGGTGGGTTTTTTGGGGTTTGGGGGGAGGGGTTTTGAGCAAATAAGCTTCCAAGTGCAGATACAGATGTTCTGGTGGCGTTTCCAAGATACCTCCTATGCAACAAGCGTTTGTAAACATATCTTGAAAAGTTTAGTGGGGAGAAGAAAGCAAGAATCCCTAATTCTGTTTTTCCTGCCACAAACCAGGATGTAACTGTGAGAAACTGTCTTTGTCGTATCCCTGATAGATCACACTTCAGTGAATCTATTTGCAGAAATTTAAGAAGTTACAGTAAAGGTACACATGCACTGAAACACTGGACGTATGAGCTGGAACAGCTGAGGCTTAGACAGGAGTTTTTCTTCTGATTCTCCTGCAGAGATTGTATCCTGCATCATAGAAGTCAGTTAAGTAAGGGTGATGCCTTCACGTACTACATCTCAGTTGACTAGAGGACTTGTGTCAGAGTCCACGATGCTGTTACTGACTTGAGTCACATCATTAGTATTAAGGGCAGGCAAGGCTTTTATGTCCTCCTCAGAAGGTAATTTCAAAGAGCATCGTGTTTGGCTTGTTATATACAAGTACAAGTATAGTACTGGAAAGACTGAGACAATGGAAAGAGTACCAAAGCATAACTTTTCTTCTTTCAGCTTCTGGGAAAGCTGCCCTTTTCGTCTTTACTGTGACCTTTAGTTTGATGCATCTTACCTTGTACAAAGTACTTTCTCCAGATAGTTTCTGAGAATTATTTCAGAACTCTTTATTTGCCTAGATACATGTAACTCTTGACTCTGACCTTTCTAGGTTTTCTTTTTTTTTTTTTCTTCCCTTTAACATTTTTTTTCCCTCCTCAGACTTTTTTTTTGGCTCAATTCTAGTTAGGTTTTCTGTTAATCTGTACAGTGTTCCAATTAAATCATGAGAGGTTTGAAACAGGGAAAATAATTCTACATAAATACACTGTTGAAATATGGGATTTAGCTGCAATATAGCATCATTCTAGTGGTGGGTTTATTTTCTGTTTCTATACCCGTCATTCTAGTGGGGGGTATATTCTAGTGGGGGGTATATTCTAGTGGGGGGTACCTTTATTCAAAGTAATAGAAGTATCAGTGACGTGCACATAGACTAATTAATGTTATTAATACCAGTTGTATTAATACCAGAGAGTATTAAACAAAATATGGAATAATCCATTTAGGTCAAGTTTTCTCAACAGTTATGTTTTGTCTTTACCTTTTCTTTTTTTTAAAGAAAAAAAAAATACATGATTTGAATAAAAGAAAAAAGATACACTTCTGTGTTGTTTTTCTGTTTAATTTTGTTCTAACAGGCTGATAGGTAGACTTGAATACTTAAAGACAATTCCTATTTCAAGACAGATTGTGGAACAAAAGAGAAGTCTCAAATATTTTCTGTGGCTTTGGTGTGTCCCCATAGAACTGTAAGCTGGATGTATCTCTACTTGCAACAAGAATTTTGTGGAAAATTCTTGGTACCTTCTACCTTGATACTTGATACACTATTTTGATACCTCCTCAGAGGTATTTGCACAAGGAGCCTAGGCACATCCTCATTTTGTGTTTTTAACCAAAAAATCCCCACAAGGGTTGCACCTACTTTATTTGACTTGCAATCCCAAGTATTAAATGTTAGTGTGAGCAACTGATGTGCCTTTGAAATACCCCATTTAGAAATCTTTCCTTCCTTTTTCCTCTTTGCTCCAGAGATGTCTGCAGTGATTTATGCTGCCATATAAGTAACCTCTTAGCACATGTAAGGTCTCACAACATACTGCCTTTCTTTTTTTGAATCTCAGATTTTGCAGAATCTAAATGTCATGTTGTCCGTCAGAACCTTGTATGAACTGCATATAATTCACAAACATGAAGCTTTTATCTCAGCTGCTGGTGTTAGGAAATGAGAGTAATAAAATTCAGTGCTAGGTCTTATGTAAGGGGAAGGTGATATATATTTGTTTACAGAGTCATTAAGCCAGCTGATATTTACCTACTCTCATTTTCTCATAAGTTGAATTCACTCATAATCACAGGTACCAAGATGTGTCCTAGTCGTCTGGACTCAAAGAAAAAGGGACACTGCTATCCAGTCCTCTTCACATACCGAGGGTTCTTGGATGACAACAATGAGCTAGTTTTTGGACAGATCTTTCAGGCCTCTTAGGGATCAGCAATTGTTATGGGTTTTTTCTGTGCCTCAGAATATTTGTCTTTAGCCTCCATAGATCTTAGGCCACATTGCTGTGTCTTGCCTGTTTTTCCTCATTTAAATGTATGCTTAAAATATATGTATGTGGTCTGTTCTCTTCTTGGGTTAGGGGAAGGGGAATGGTGTATGTAATATGCTGCAACCTTGTCGCCATCCTTTTGATGTCAGGATGCAGGGTCTCATGAGTCATTCCTGCTGTGGTTTGATTTATCAGAGTGCAAGCCTTTTGATCTCAGTATAAACAGCATGTTCTGCAATTTCACTGCTGTGGAATGATGTTCTGGGGACAGTGCCCTGTGACATACAGGCTGTCCTTTTTGCTCATTGTTCTGCTGCTTCTGCTGGTGCTTACAAAGACATGCATGTTCATTCAAACCAGTCAATGTTTCTGTTACAAATACCTAAAAAGGTATAATCAGTAAGGTAACTTACCAGTCAATTAGTAATTACGGTTTCATCAAGAAGGATGTGACCATGGCTTCCAGGTTCTTAACAAGTTGGAGAGATGAGTAGAGACATATAGTGTGACATAAATCTAATCTATAGCCATGCCTCTGTAATGTTTACATTTTTATGAACATACATTTCCATGTGCATTTAATGCATTTTATGTAGCACTTGAAGGGTTCTGGTGACAGATTACCTTCTTTCTTTTTCTGCTTCCCTCGTGAAGCAGCAGCAGCCAGGGTCGGGAGCCACAGCAGGCAGGGCTGCACAGGGACTACCATTCCATCCTATCATTTCTGTCCATTTGAATGCCATAAAACCCAGTCCTAAAAACTGCTGGGTGAATGGCTTACTGGTCATGGCTAAATCTTCATACTTTCCAGTGGAGATGCTTCCTAATACAGCTGTACATTGGACCCTTACTGCTGTGTAGCAGGAATTGAGTTTGTTACACCCAGGGGGAGGAAAATGATGTCATGTGTAGACTAAATATTTGTGTTTAAGCTTGTAATGTGCAGGTATTATTACAGCATGAGTGGCATGACAGACAGCTTTTTAATGGGGTCAGCTTACTGGGGCTTTTGCTAGAAGGCAGAGCTATAATGCCCACAGGAATGTCAACAGATTCAGTTTTTACTTACGGACTAAGGTGATGGTCCAGTAGGAACAAGTGATTTACAGTACTTCTGACTTGGGTTTTCAGTTTCTGTAAGACTGAAAGGAGAATAGCTGGCAAGAAGCATATTCTAACCTCTCACATTAACCTACAGTTAATTTTGTTAGCTTTTCGTTTCACTTGGTGAGTGGTTGGTTTGGTGTAAGCATCAGAACTTTACATGTAGATTATTTTCAAAAACAGTGACAGTGCTTTCTAGAGAAGCCTCCTAAGCAGATGTAACAACTAGAATCTTGATTAAAAGCAAGATATTTCAGAATTGTGGAAATGAATTTGTACTGAAGAAAAATGTTTTTTTAAAAAAAGAAAATGTGTTGGGAAAATTTAATTCTAGTTTGCATTTGCAAACAGGTTAGATGAGAATACCTAGAGAACAGGTTAGATGAGAATACAACTAGAACAGCAATAACAAGGAGAATACCAATCTGCATGTTATTGCCAAGTCAGGACATGCCACTCGTGTTTGTACATGTCTTTAAACTGGGCATTCTTCCTTTCTACTTTTCAATATGGAGAACAAATTATTGCATTTCATCTGGTTCCAACATCTCTTGCAAGTAATCATGTTACTGACGGGGAACTCGAATCTCTCTGGCTTCACATCTCGCTTCCTGCAGTTGGGCTACCTATGGAGTTACCTGGGTTGCTTATGTAAGAAAGTTGTGTCAGTTTAACTAAAATTGGTTTTTAGAGTATATATGGCTTCCATATGCAAGAAAATAACCAGAGATATCTATTCTGTGTTAGCCTTCTGTGTTTATTACATCTTAGTTATATGTGAGCACATTAACAAGTTACTGTAAAGTAAGCTAGTATGCGAATTTACGGCGCATAAGCTGAGCGTTGCTATTAGGAATATAATAGCAGATACTGAGATTACCATTGCTGAATGCTGATGTGATGAGCATTCAGACTGCAGTCTATTCGACAGTGCTTTGTTCGTGTCTCCTTACCAAAACCAAGCCCCTTTAGTCAGATTTGCAAGTGGACTAATTTAAAAGCCCGATGGGGGGTACTTTCAGCACTTTTACAAGGACTCACCAACAATGTGATATTGGTCCACGTATGTGTATTTAATGCACTAAATTTAAATGCTGTCATTCATGTACAAAAATATTACTATCCTCTAAAGACAAATAAGAGGATTCACACAGGTATTTAGCCTGCCTTGTTACACACACTGCATTTAGCACCTTTAGGTGATGTTCTCACTTTCTTGCAGTTTTCTGCATCTGTTACTACAGAGTAAGTAGAGGCACAACCAAGGTGACTGAAAGGGAGAAATTTATATCCTCTGTTTCCCAGTTGTTTGTGCTGTAGACTAGCTTTTAAATAAACCAAAGGAAATGCCTTTGTGGATGTGCATATTTCAGTTTCTTCAGGTGGTCTTTCATTTTCAACAGTAAATGCTTAAATTAAACCAAACCAAGCACTTCTAATTTTAAAATACTACTTAGAGAAGGCTTCCATGTATTTAATTTAATTGGATTAGATTTACACTTCTGTAAAATGGTACAATTTTCACATGTAGGAAAAGCAATAAAAACAGTTTTAAATTACTGTCATTAAATCAGTGTAAATATTGGGTGAATATTCCTAATTTTTTATGCCTGCCTGTACAGCTGGTTTTAGTCTAATGCTCTTGGGCTGAGCTAGGTAATGAACTGAACTGCTTCATTTAAACTCTTGCAGGTAATAGACAAACCATGAATAATACACCCTATCTATTTTCATTTGTGATATGACATTGTATCAAATGTGTAGCACTATCTGTCTATATTTATTTGTCAGTATTTAAAGGAAAATAAAAAATAAATTTGATCTAAATGTTTGTAATGCACTTTGTTAAAGATGTTAAGAAAGCCACTGCATCCAGCAGACTCCAAGACCTGGGGATTCCTCCTTCCCAGCTATTGAAGCCCAGCCAGGTACAGGTCTCTCCATCCCAATCCGATGGATGTGGCTGCTGCTATCCCGCTGAGGACGTGTTCTAGAGGGGTGCACACATACACTAAGAGGGTGCTAATGCAGCTGCCCACAGACTGTCGCTGACAGCACTGCCTTTGTAGTGCTGCCACAACTCACATAAAACATAGGTACAGGTAGCCAGGTCTTTGCTCTTCATCCCGATGTTCACTGTCAAATAGATGCATACACTCGCACACTCTTCACGAGCACCCTCACGCGTCCTTCAAATATAAGCAAAGGCTCTCAGTCTTCCTAATACCCATACTTGACCCCTGAACCCCTTAAGCAGCCATTGACTCGGAGCTTGGGTCTTTTCAGATGCAGGTCTGCTCCTACTCACCAGCTCATCCAGCTTGAAGTTTGCTAATTAATTCCACATACACACATGCACTCCAGGATTAAATTCACTGGAAAGAACAAACATACGCGGGTCTTTCCAGTTGCAGACACACAGACCTGGGGCCCTGTGACCTGCTGTCTTCTGACCAGCCACTGCCACCCGGACCTACCAGCCCCTGTGACCCGCAGCCCCTTTCTCCAGTTGCTGGCACTCTGACCTTGCAACACGCATCCCAGTCCCTCCAGTTACTGGCACCCAGGCCTCTCTTGCATGCCAGTCTTTCCAGGTGCTGGCACCTAGACCTGCAGACTCTGTGACCCGTGGCCTCTTCTCCAGCTGCTGTTGTTTACACCTTGCAGCACTCATGCACAGGATAGTGAGTGGGATTACACGCAAAAAATAAAGGATTTAACAAGAAGGTAAGGCAGACCGTGCTCAGGCAGACAAGTGTGTTGATCAGCAGCCTGTTTACATGCGACCAGGTCCTTTTAACGCACCTCCTCTCTGTTTTTCCCTTGCTCGTTCCTCCCCAATACACCCTGATCCTTCCTTTGGCCCTAAATAGCCCATAGTAAGTTTTATCTAAAGCCGCAGGCCCTTTCTGTTGTCCCATAAATACATTTTGCACAGTCCTGCAAGTCCCCTCATAATGCTCATGACAATCATGTTTCCCCCTTCTTATTAGTGGCAAAGTTCAGGTTGGCTCTCCAAGGCTGTGGCAAAGTAGTTCCTTTAATAGCCCATCAGTAGCTGAAGAGTTCTGGTCTGTTCTGTTGTCTGTTAGCACCTGCTCATTAATGTCTGTGTGTTTCATTTACCGATTTCCTTGTAATTTGTTATTTCTTTCCTACTGAATGGTCCTTACCCAGATAAGTTGATTGAAGAAGGTGCTCTCACATTCTGCATATCCCCACACATCAGAATGCTAATACTGAGAATAATCAGCACGTCAGCTGAAGGATACTGTTCTGGCAGTGTGAGATCTCTCTAGTATATAGAAAGAGTGGCTCTCTTGAATGCACACTTTCAAAGGTGCTGCAGAGATTGATAAATAAATCACTATTTGAATGTCTGTCGTCAGGACTTCCACTGTTAAGATTAAGCAAGAAACCCTTTCTCTTAGTCTTTACATTTGCCTGTGTAAGATTAAAACCCCTGCAGATTGCAAGGTGAGGTGAATAATACTGAAGAATGAAGTGGTATTTCAAAAGATTACAGAAATATTGCAGATAAATATTTCAGATAAAAAATATAATTGTAGCATAAATTACTAGGTTGATAGTCTAGTTATGGGTAGTGAGAAATATGCTAGTGTTGGAAAATTCCTGTCTTTGCCAGCTGAAGCTGCTGGTGTTCTCTTTTAACTATGAAAGTACTTTGCATTTTCTCACCCCCACCCTTACATTGTTTGTTTATTTACTAGATGCCTTGTTTAGCAGAAGTAGTCTCTTAAATCATATCTGTTAATACCCCTACATGCTATAGAAAACACTAAGAACCCAGCAATGCCAAGGGTTGTGAAAAATTGAATTGTGAAATGTAATGTCAAGTCCTGGCAAAACATCCATAATGTAAAAGAAAGTGAAGGGAATTATGTCAAGTAGGGCTGTATTTTCCAAAAAGTATTTGACAAAACTTTTCAGATAATTACCTTCAATGTGGACTTGTGGGTAATAGTTTCTAATGCTTTAATTCTTGGGTGACTTTTTTTCTCCTTTGGCTTAAGGAAGAGTTTTTCTCTGTCTTGAATAGAAATGGTGCAGGATTAAAATAATTGATTTCATTTCTTGTAAAAATAGTTGTAGAAGTAATTCTCAATCTGACTTCATCTTTGTACATTTATTTGATTTAGCAAGTAGATTTCTTTTTTGATTCATGGTTGGAACGTCAGTTATAGAACTGGAGATATGTGATCTATGTGATGGTTAGTTTGGGGATTGATGCAGGCATTTATTGTGGTGGGGTTTTTTATTTCAAATCTGCTTTCAGTTGAGTACATTGCAAATAAATGAAAATACAACGTGATTTCTAGACTTCCAGCAGTAGCCATGCATGTATCAGTTGCAGATGAGGAGGTGGGGGTGGTTCTCTGATGTTTAATTTTCTTTGCTATCTTGGCAGATGTCCTTAATTTTTCTCTCCAAAATATTCTGTGTTGTTCTGTATTTGGGAACATGCATGTGTTTTGAATATAAAATAATCTATGTAATCTCTGATGGGGAATTCCCCTTGCCCTTTTGCTTTACAACCATGTACAAATGTAATTAACTGTGTTCCAAGAAAAGGCTGCATTCAAATTTGATTATTCATTAGAAGCCAAGAGCAAGTTAATCTGTTAAAACTTTGTTTTAATGAAATACAGCAGAGCTGTGGATTACAGGGAATATGCTTTTATAAGTATACAAGGTTAAGACGTTTTGCTGGTCTGTTGAGCAAGATGCTGAAAAAGCTAAACAAATAAAAGCTTTGTTTAGTGTGTTAAAGATTCTAGTGTTATTGGAAGGTTAAACATGTATATGAATTATGTATTTGAAAAGGAGTGTCTGTAAATAATTCCTAAAGATAGGATTTGGATATGGTGTAACTGGGTTTTGAAAGCGCTTGCATACATTCCCGTGGAAAGAGATTAATATTTTATTTTGCTGTACCACTAAACTGTACTTTTAGAGCATGATCTTAGTGGGAAGCGCATCAATATCTAGAATTTGAAATCTGTCCCACAACAGCTTTAACATTTATTTTCCTGACTGTAAGTTCAGTAAGTTAACCTGTATTAACAGAGTCCAACATGTCTTAGGGTACCGCCTGATATTCTTAAGAGTTTAAATTGTTGGCTTTGAAGACAGCTAACTTAAAATGATTGGCGACTAAAAAGAGATCCTTTGACACATGCTCTGTGACTTTTTAAAGTTTGAGCTCCTGTGGAATCTCGTTATTTCTTTTAATAATTGATTTTTGTACTAGGGTCTCTATATACCTAAACTGTATTTTTGAACCGTTCTTGACTTATTCATTTCCTATCAAAGAGAAGCCTATTAAAGCCCAATTACAAAGTTGTTACATCCTTATTACAGTTACTTGTTTTTAGTTTATTCCTTCTAGAACACTTATTTGTTGGAGGCTGTGCAGCAAGCTCTTTGTATCGACGTTCTTTAGACCACTAACAGATTTCAGATGACATATAGTCCATTTCTTTTCATTCTGTCTTCAGTATGTGAGACTTCATATTCTGATTTATGTGTGGAGGTGTACCTTCTGGTGGTCACATGAGAAACATTTCCAGTTTGGCAACACTGGGGGCAGAGTCTATAGTTTTGTTCAACAGACATTGAATGTATCTTCCTGGTGGGTTCATTTAATCGTGAAGTTCCACTGGGAGCTGGACTGTCCTGTAGCAGCAAGGTGGAATACCATTTTGTTTTGGAGATCTATGTAAAGACATAGCTGATCTTTGCAGATCACACTGTAGCACTTTTTGGCCTATATGGTCAAAAATAAGAGAGGGTTGGTGATGAATGTAGCCCAAATGTAGGGTGTGGTAGCTCAGTCTCAGTCATAGAGCATGGGCTGAGTAAGTCTTACAATCAGCACAATTTCCTGGCACCTGCAGAGTGACCAAAGCTTCAGCTAGGGGTGTGTGCAATTTCAGGTATTTGTCATAAGACGAAAAATAAGAAATACATAGACACAAGTCTAGGAGAAAGAAATATGCAGAGTAGCCTGGATTTGTATTGCATGTGGTGTAATCGATAAGTACATCAAAACCAGGGAGTGTCTTTCATTGCTTCTTTGAATCTCTTTTGACTGCCAATATTTACGTGTTATATATATACACATACATAAATATATATGTAAACTGCTATGGTCTTGATACAGCTTGAAGGGAGAGGGTGAAGTTGTTGACAGTGGTTTTCATAGCTAATTTTGCATAGGTGGATATTGGGCTAGATTTAATCAAACAAAGGTTTTCTCTCTCATTTTCTTGGTTTTAATCTGTAAGAGGAAAGTTGACTATCTTATAGGAAGACTAAGGTGAATAAACTAAAGGTTGTAATGACATTATGAGCTTGTCAATCTCCCTGTGTAGAAACTTATTCAGAAGGGACCCTTTGGGTTGTGGGCACATACCTACAGCAGTATTGGTTTTAGCAGAAGGTGTTACCACTCCATAGCTGTTTTTTCACAGCCACCTTGTCAGGTTAAAAAAGTCATCAGAGGTAAACATGTACCTGACTTCCCTTCAATCCACTGCAAATTTCAGCAGCTTAAAGCTGCCAGCGCAGGCAGGTTTGCTTCACTCAGGTGACTCCAAGTGTAATAATCTGGAAAAGACAACTTCAGGTGATAAAAGGCCACTTTACTTTTCAGTAAAAGCACTAATGTAAAGGTCTAAGTGTTTTTAATTTTCGCACATGGACTTGACATATTTAGTTGATTGGCCTTTAATTTGTGAATGTGTCTTCTGAGATATGACCTAAATCTTTCCAGAATAATAAACAATAGCTGG
This sequence comes from Balaeniceps rex, assembly GCA_013401315.1. Classification (NCBI taxonomy): domain Eukaryota; kingdom Metazoa; phylum Chordata; class Aves; order Pelecaniformes; family Balaenicipitidae; genus Balaeniceps; species Balaeniceps rex. The sequence goes on from VYZW01035940.1 coordinate 24,047, forward strand.
AATGTTTTGAAGTTTCAGGGAAGTTTAAATACAAAAAGGAAAATATTTGTTCCAGCTGTAAATTCCTGAGTGTGAAAGGAGAGCCTGTTGTAAGATAACAAATTAGGATACTCCTGTGACATTACAGAATCGTAAACTACACTCAGTTTGAAGATGCGTTTTGGTTCTAACAACATGAGTTACCTAAATATATTTATTAGCTGGGCTAGTTGTACTTGCTGGTCTGTTTCAAATTATTTCTATTGTCTTTGCACACACTGGAATTGTGCAAGTTTGAGAATTTTAATCTTTAGTTTGATATTCGCTACAGTTCTAGGAAGTCATTTTGCTTAATTTTATTATACGAGAAACTGGTAGCACTTACAGTTAAGATTGCTCAACACATTCCATTAAGTGATTGTGTTTTCAGTTTCTTGTAGCTGCCAAACTTCAGCTCTTCCAACTAGAATATTCTGTCTGCCTCGAGCTGTTTCGTTGGGTTTTTTTAAACAGCTTTGACAAAAATGCTTCAGCCATTTCTAAATGAAGCTAGAGGTGGAATGCGATTCTACCCAGATTAAAGTTTGGTTTTTTCCTAAGCGTACAGTTAAGAAACTCAAGAACCATCATGTTTTGGATATGAAATACTGTGGGAATTATTTGTTTCAGGACTGCTTGAGGAGAAAACCATCCATATTTTTCCAAGCCTTTGAAAAATATTCACATCTACTTTGTCCATATGGAGTACTTAGAGTTCAGCTGCTACGTTCTCTAGAGTTGTGTGTGCTGCGCAGGTGCGATCACACATCCCCAGGTTGGGAGGAGCTGTGCTAGGTTTTTCTTGTTGCTTGAATCTGTTGTGGCACCAGACAGTAGAACAGGAAGCAATGTCTGTTCGGCTGTCTCATAACTTATAAACGCTTGGCTTTGCAACCTTAACTGTTCTTTGAATGTAGTTCTGTTATGTGGCAACCTGCATGTTTTCAGAAAAATTCTCATGCTGGTAATGTGTTCCTTAGTGATAAATGATTCATAGCTGACTAAAAATTGCACCTCCACCTCCTTTTATCAGGGCTGCCTCTGCTGCAGTTAATTTACAAGTGTTTGCACTTTTAAGCCATCCACTATGGCTTATGGTATCCTTAGGTTGAATTTCCACTGTGAATTGCAACAGCTGCAATTTCCAGGGCCTCAGCTTTCTGGATTAAAGGATTAGAAAGGGAGCTTGCACCTATTTAGAGCAGCTGAGGGGCACTAAGCCCAACTACATGAAGTAAAGACTGAACTGAAATTTAATCAGAGCCACTCTGAAGACAAACAGAAAAGCAATTCTTTAAAAGTTTCCCACACAGAGAAAGAGGGCTCCTGCAGTGTCAGGCCAGTTGGTACCCAGAACAATGATGGTGATGGGGGTGTGTGGATTTCTTAATGAAAGTTAATATTAGCTTAATCACTGCTCCCTCCCAGTCACTTATCTTTTCTGCTCTTGAACTCCTTTCCTGGCATATTACAATAGCACTTTGTCAAAGATAAAGTGTTTGTGATCCTTAAGGAAAATCAGCCTCCCCTTTTACTACTTTGTTTTTGTGTTGCAAAGTAGTTCTGTACTGCTCTTCCTTTGGTTGAAATGAATCAGTAGTTTGTTCATCTTCCTGTTTCCAGTCTATTAGGTATAGCACCGTAGGCAGGTTTAAGTTAGTTTTCCTTTACTTTAGCGTCATAACTAACAACTCCAGTTCTGAGACTTGAGTTTCTTTTACATATTGCCAGATTTCTAATTCTTTGCTTGGTTGTTCTCTCTCTGTACTTTAAAATATTAAAGCAGTGTTATAGTTGCAAATTCGTGAATTAAAAATACTATCGGCACAGTTGATCCTCATCTCCTGCTTGTGCTTATGTATTGCTAGAATGCTATCTCACCACACTGCTTTTCAGCACTGCAGCCCATGCATGCTAAACATGCTTCTGCTCAGCATTTGATTTCATCTTTTTCATTCTGTGTGCAGTAAATGACACGTAAGCTTTATGGACACAAAGGAAGGACGGGAGGATGTGCCCTGGGGTCAGGAAAGGGCAGTGGCTCACGACCCATCTGCTCGTGGGTACCACCAAGCCTCACCCTCAGGTGTTGTGACTGCAGCATCAGTTCTGGCATGATGTGCTGCTTTTAAAACAATGCCTGGCTTCTTTCTTTTTCCCTGCTCATTGCCAAGAAATGACAATTGAACAATTAAGGCACAAAGCAGAGAGGGTTTAGCAAATCATGAACTGTTTTTAATTTGCCTCATTAAGCTGCTGTTAACTACTTAAATCCATCTGCTTAAAAATAATTTAACATCTTAAGTTTGCTCTAGAGAGCCAGGTAGACCTTCATTAGAGCAGGTTTTGTTATTAATGTTATCTTTAGGGGGCTTTCAGTTGTGGTGGAAAATACTTTATTGCTCACTGAACCAAACTTTCCCTGTAAACAAAAATGAAGTAGCACGTGTTCGTAACTTGCAGTCTGCTGCCATAACCCTATTCTTGGGAACCACTGCCATTCATTTAGAAACTGGCTGCCTGTGGAGGAAGTTATTTACAGCCATTAGGTAGATCTGGGTACAAGAAAGGAGAATCAGCTATGTGAATGGCTAGTATCCCTATTATCTATTACCATTCCCCCAAAATTAGTCCTGCCAGATCTGTCACAGTGCCTCAGCTGTAACTGAGGAGGGGGAACCCCGCTGCCTATGCCCTGAAGAGCTAGCTGAGGAAAAACAAGTTTGTCTCCCCAGATTTGTAAAGAAACCATTTCACTTACAGAGAACAAATCACCAGCATGCCACAGACTCCCTCCTATCTCAAGCTGAAATTCATTGTCATTTCAGTTAGATAGCATGGACGCTCCTTTCTGACCTGCTATGTACTTCTGTGGTTTGCTGTGAAATAATTGTCCTGGTTCTCATCAGACTGTTTCAGCAGTGAGCTAATGGATTGCTGATATGAATAAAAACGTTTGGAGTGAAACGAGCTTTAGAAATATTAGATAATGATGGTGTGAGAACTTAAAAGAAGGTCCTCCACTCAGTCTGTGGGAAAGAGGTGGATGTGATTTTTGGAATATTAGCTGAGACACAATATTTGACTAAATATAGATCATCTTTTATCAATAAATTAAAAACTCATTAAAATATTGCTATGAAATTGATAGGTTTTTTTTTTTCAATTGCATGCTGTTTATTAAGAAAAATACCAGTGTTTAACAGGACATAAATTTTTTGAAGTATCTGAGCAAAAATGTTGCTGTGAACTGTAAATATTATTGTCTTCCTATTAAGATTTTATTTGGCTTTTTCTGGCAAGCCTACAAACAGGCTGACTGCACAAGTTTGCGCACAATGTGCTTTCAAGTGTGTGACAAACCAGAAAAAATACAGGGCTTTTTGTAATTGCTTTTGGTTGCAATAATTGAAGGTATTCTTTGCAACTGCAGCTACTATGTCTTGTAGTTTAAAATAAGACTTCCCAAAGAATCCTTGACTGGAATCCTTTTATGTTTGCCCAGTCATCTGGGCCTACATTTGAAAAAATGGGGAATGAAGAAAATATCTTAATTTGTCTTGATTGGAAGGAATGAATGTTCTAAAAATGTATACGTGTCATGGAGCAGAATATATGTGGCTTCTGCCATATTTGATATGCCCTTGTACTTCTGTTCTCTTTGCTATATTTGTCTTAATCTGGAAAGAACTTTACTTCAGGATTTCACTGTGAAACACTTCTTCACAGTAAAAACCTGTAAATGACATAGAGCTAATTAAATAATTCTTGTAGATCAAATATGTGAAAAATTAAATCCATTTCTAAATTTGAAAAATACTTACAAACATTTTAAACATAATACTTACCTTCACAGCTGTCTACTGAAGAGTACCCAGTGCCAAGACGCTATTGTAAACCCACTTATTCAAATCACGAGTTGTTCCTTTTTAGTACTCCGGATTGACATGCAAGGTTAGGGCTGATTGAAAAACTTCAAAATATTTTACATGCAAAACTTTTTTATGAGCAAAACATTTTGAGTTGAGCTGAGTTAAATCTCTAAATCCATCTGAGCAGTAGCTCAAATAGTAGGAGAGAGTGATAACCACGGTGGACCTTCTGATGATAAGTTTGGGTAAGGAGCTTTGTTTATAGGAGAGGATTATAAGTGATGACCCAAATCTACAGTTTTCACCAGCTATGTATTTGCTGAGGAATCTTGAAAAATATTTCTTTAGCATTTCTGCTCTAGGTGAGAGCAAGTTGTCAAAGTACTGCAATCTGTCACAAAAAGCATTTTAATTTTCAGTCATTTCTAGTTATAGTCCTTACACAAAATGCAGCAAATTCTGCTTTAGCAACACCTCCTGGCACTAGCAGAAGACCTGGAGAAGATCTTGCCAGGGTGCAGTTAATGCAGCTGTAGAAGTTGGAAAACTTGCTGTGCTTAAACCTCAGTTCAGCTGCTGCAGTGGCCTCCTTTTCACCTCCAACCTCTTTCGGCTGTTTTTTGCAGATGGGGAGGGGTCAGGGAAATAAAGACAGCTATATCTCAATGCAGTCAGCTCCCTTGAAATACTGCTTCCCTTCTGTGGGAAAGATATCTGTCTGTGATGTCTTATCATGTGTGACCACCAAGAATATTTAATCTCTCCCTTTCCTGCTGCTGAAAAGAAGGAACAGAATCAGCTTGCCCTTTCTGGCAGGTGTATCCTCTGGTCCAACTGTGAAAGGCATCAGGTGGGGAGTGGAGGAGCCCACTGTTTAATGAGAGGGGAGCCTTGAAAACTCCTAGTACTTGGGATTTGGAGTGAAGTATGCAAAACAGGAATAAAGAAAACACCGCTGCTGGGAGCTGCAAGGCCCTTGGAAGCCTTTAGCCTTAACCATGTTTGCTTCTCACTTGCTGAGTGGGAGGAGAGTATCTGCTGTATCTGAGAGGCTTGCGCAGCTCTGTTCTCTGAACACATGAAGGTGCAAAAAAGGCTGTCTTGGGGATGGCTCTGAGTCCTGTGTGTCCCGATGCTACTGGTTCCTGCGTTCCCTGTGCTTTCATCTAAGATGAGAAGCAATGTGGAGGAGGAGAAGAGCTGCTGACAGGAGAGAAAGACAGTTCTCAGATGACTGCCTGAAGAAGTAGAAGTGAAATGGGGCGTGTTTCTGATAATTGACTTTGGAAACTCACCTGGAACGTGGATTTCTCTGTTTAGGAAATAAACCTTTTCCACTCATCTTTGTGCTCTTTCCTGCCCCGAACCCAGCTGGAGCTGCTATAAGACGAACGCTGCTGAGGGTTCAGCAACCCTGTCCTGGTTGGGGACTGAGCGGATCTGTGAAAGGAATCTGGCAGAGGAGCAAGCGCTGACTCAAGTGACAGAGCTCAGCTGGGGTGGAGGCAGCAGCTTAACAGAAGTCGTTTTGAACCATCTCTCTTGTGAAGACAGTCCCTGAGTAGTGCTGACATGAGTTGTAACTTTGAAGTCTTGGGACGGTTTGTTTATTTTTTTTTCTGAAAACCACAGACCCTTAGTTCTTATGTCTGCTTGAGAATGTAGTTGTGCATTGAAGGAGTAATTTCTAGCCCTTGCATTTGTGGAAGAAAGTGACTTGTGACCTGAATGCCCTCTTACAGCTCAGAGCTAGAAAGCTTATGAAAACTCATTGTTTGTAGTTAAATCACTGAGTAGCTGGGTGTGAAAAGGCTATGTAGGAGATACTGAGACACAAGTGAAGGGCATGAAGTAATTTGCTCCAAATTCACAAACGGAAACCAAATGGGAAAGCTACAGTCTTTTCACTTGCTCCTTCCTTTGTTTAGAAATCCATTGGTAAGTAGCAGAGAAATCAAGAGGCAGCTAGAAGAGTTAGGATAGAAGCATCTGCCAGCTCTAACCTCCTCCTCACATATTCAGAGACAAGCAGACATGATGGGGCAGGACGGTGCTTGGAGGAAAAAGGAACAGAAGGAGAGCTCCAACCTCTCTTTTACATCTTTATCCCAGAAAGACTGTGAATAATACCACTTTTTGAGGTGCTTTGGATAAGGAAGTATAATCTTTTCTTTTTTTCCACCCAATAAAAGGGAACTTGCATGACTATAACAGCCATGCTTAGGGCAGTGAATTTCTGGCATTGTGACAAAGTTGGTCGTAAGCATTTCCTTCGCCTAGCTTAAGCAGACTAAGGCTGTTCTGGTGCCAGCGTTTTGGGGGTTGTAACATTGGAAAAGAAAAGGTTATGTGCTGCTCTGGTTGGAGTCACTTATTAAATCTTGTAGAGTGTACTGCTTTTTGAATGAAAGGTGTACTGAGGGAGTGCTTACTGTGGTTGGAACAGGAGCTCCGAGACTGAGTCAGACCATCAGTAGGCTTTTTGTGGGGATGTATGATAGTTCACCTAAAGAGAAATGTAGGTAGTTCTCATGTGGTCTGTCAGCACAGAATATCAATGACTCTATTTGTGAAAGGCAGTCTCTGCAAGAAAAAAAAAAAGGTGGAAAAAAAAGAAATCTGCTTGTTAGGAGGTCCAGTTTATGTGGTGGTGGATTCTAATAGTCAAGCAGCCTTACCCTGTAGCACGTGGCATGGCTCTGTATGGCTGCTCAGGTACAGTGGAACAGAGCAGGGCTTGTGTTGCACACTGCAAAAGCAATTTGAATAGAATAGAATCATTAAGGTTGGAAAAGACCTCTAAGATCATCTAGTCCAACTGTCAACCCAACACCACCATGCCTACTAAACCATGTCCCAAAGTGCCACGTCTGCACATTTTTTTGAACACCTCCAGGGATGGTGACTCCACCACCTCTCTGGGCAGCCTGTTCCAATGCTTGACCACTCTTTCAGTAAAGAAATTTTTCCTAAGATCCAATCTAAACCTCCCCTGATGCAACTTGAGGCCATTTCCTCTCATCCTATCGCGTGTTACTTGGGAGAAGAGACCAACACCCACC
>VYZW01035948.1:3931-22731 GCA_013401315.1 Balaeniceps rex
TCGCTCCTCTGAGGCTGGCTTGACACAGGTAGAACTACTGCAGGGGCAGCAATCTCTAAAGCTACTTGTGCATGTGAAACAAACTGGTGACAAAGAAAGGACTGTATTAGACATGGCAGAAAGGTCAGAACTTCGGGTGTGTCATGCTCCGACAGTGGCTTGCCACTATCTGAAGCAGACCAACAGCTGGGCTGTGTTAATTAGCAACTCTTACCTGAACCAAAGATCCAAAAAGGTAGTGCCCCTTATGTAATGTTATTGATTGGGCTGAACATTTAAAGAATGGGGAGTCCAGGACAGCAGAACTTCATGTAGCAATGGGCAGGAGCTACTGACCTGAGCAGCAATGAGGACTGGACCCTACTCACACTGAAAAAACAGGATTCCTCTTCAGGATATTTACCTACTAAAGCCTCATGGTAGAAAGCAAAAACTTAACAAAAAAAAAGCAAAAGTAAAATAACCAACCCAGAATGAAAAGCCTGAATGTGAATTTAAAATACTCACAACATTGGCACATCACAACAGGTAAAATTATACCCTAAAAACAGAAACAGAATCAGAGACTTTACTACTATTCATGCACTAGAAACAAGCAAAAAGTAAATAAATCAGGAAATGAAAAATAAGCCAGAAAGAAACAAAACTGAAGCAGCTATTTCTAATTTCACAGGCCTGCCTCATGAATAGTCACAGGTCCCCACACAGCAAGCAATAGATACACTAGCCCAAGCATGACACAGCAGGCACCACTGCAACACTTGCAGGAATAGGGCTTTTCAGTGAAGCTGTTGCCCTGTCTGTTCACTGTTAATAAACCACACCCTGAACAGTGCGTAGGATGTCCCCAGTTTGCTGAAACCCTTTTATTTTAGATGATCTATCCTTTATTTTCAACTAGTCCCATTCACGCTTTTAACCTTAACCTTCTTCTTAGAGACACACTGTTTCCCTGTGGTGCAAACAAATTTCTTCTTAATGCTTTCACACCTTCCTGCCATACCTGTTTCTTCTCTTCTATTCCCTCCCACAAGCCCTACACAGAGTATCCCATGGCTTGCCATCTCTCATTCAGACCCACACATACAAGCCTTCTCATCTCTCCCCCTTTCTAAGAAGCATTTACATACACAGCTTTCCAATGATCAAACCCAAATGCACTAGGGACAATTCCAAAGGATACCAGGGTTGTGGGCAGACCTTGACTCTTCCACTGAATAGACAGTATTGGTGGGAAGAAGCAGGGAAGCAATGAATTAAATGACAGAAAAAACATACCCAAGAGCCATCTAGCCATAACCCAACTGATGCATGTTACACACATTGTATTTTCAGTCTGAAGTTCTAAGTCCCCTTCAGTGGGACAAATAAAATTTTCATTGGGAATATAATTCATATGGTTTTAGCTACTAATATCAAAACTACTTTCTAAGTAACTAGGTTTGATATTGCTCCATTTCTTCCTATTTACTCTACTAACACCCCCTTGCTTAAGTTCTGTATCTTTGCTTCCTATTTGTCATTTAATCCCTACTTTATAATAAGCAGGGATAGTACTGAACCAAATCCACGGGTACTAACTTTTCTGTATTTGAGAACCGCTTTAGTCAGAATTTGAAAGTGGAGGCTATCTTAATCACCCCAGATCCAAACGCCTCCAAGCCCTGAGGACACTGAAGTAAAACACTACTATTTCATCTCCAGTTTATCTCCTGTAATAGACTCAAAGCTTGATAGACTGAAGAGAAAAGAAACATTACAGGAAGAAGAAAATCAGTGCGTCAATTTCTTATCTGCTTCCAACACCTGCTCTTTATGTTCAATCACAGTGGTTAAAATGGAAATTCAGAAGTCCCACTGTAAAAAAGTATCCACCCTGCTTTGATACATGAGAAAATTGCAAGTGTACATGTTTCAAGCAGCAACACCGTAGTATATCATCACACCCTGGCCCATTTAGACCCTGGTTATGTCATCTATTGATAGGAGCACAGCCCACTGCTAGAAGCGATGCACACATTCTTTTCCTCCATTGGAAAGTATTACGAAGAACACAGGCAGCAGGTACCTGAAGTATGCATGCTTCCTCCCAAAGTGTGGGGAAAAGTGGGCTTCCCTCTTTTCCTCCCTGGCAATTATCACCTGCTTTCATCATGTACAACGTAAATTTTGCCCACCTGTTGTACAGCTGCTGAGAGCTGAATGTGTAAAGCAAGTACAAGGTATTTCCAGTGAGAAAGGCCAGGATCCAGAAGACAACCAACACTGATCTCTTCTCCTGAGCAAGAAAAAGAAGCAGAGAAGATAAATTCAAAGTCTCAAGGGTTGCGCTAAGCCTTTGACTGCTGAAAAATGCAAGACTAACCCAGGGGACACAAATATGCAACTAAGTGTTCAGTAATTAGTTTATTTACATAGGACAAAGACTCAGAAATAGGCTGCTGGGTAAAGACATATATAAACACAAGCAGAAATGGCTCTCACTCACCTAACCTTTTCCAGTAAAGCAACTTCAGAGAAATTAATGGAAACACACTGGTGAAAATGACAGCTTTACTTGCAGAACACAATTTTCAGCATTAGGATCTTTCTTGGGACATGTAAATTCTGCTGATACTTAAAATGCAGTTTAAAAAAAAGTCAGTTCCATATATTGTACTATAATTCTGAGCTGCCACCAGTCTGGAATGACACTTCATGAAAGGAGTGTTTTACAAATAGATCCAAAGTCACTTAAATCAAATATAACATAACCCATCACCACATGCAGCAGATATGAATGTTATCTGAATGCACAGAGGTTCTAGAACATGCATTTGTGATTGAAGAAATAAGTAAAGGTCAAAAGAAGTACAAATTTTGCATTTCAAAAGATGAGGAACATTATAGACAGAAGCTGGATGGCAGAAGACCTTGTCGTGGGTCTTGGCCTAGTGTAATCTTGGTGAGAAATTTTTACTCCTGGGAGGAAAAAAAAACCCAGCATTTTTCTTGTGAGCTGATTTATTAAGAAAATAGCTCTTTGTAGCTATTCAACAGCCAGGGATGTTAGGTTGAGATTTAAAGCAGGCGGATTAATGGGCACACTGCTGGAAAGACAGAGGTGCAAAGAGCAAGGCAACAGCAATCTATTACATGACTGTGCAATTTATCTGCTCATTCAGCATCGTATCACATTTATTCCACTGCTGCTGGTAGATATAAGTATACACTTGTGCCACCCACGTCATTTTTACAAAAAAGCAATTCTACTCTTGTGCTTTTAGTGCTGTTGAAGTATTCTGCTGACTGAAGATCATAAGGCCTGAAAAGATCTGCTGGTTTCTTTATATTCTAAGCATATTACCAACAGCACGTTATAAAATACTAACAAGCAATACATCTACAAAATCCTTCAGCTGAACATCTCAAAACATTATCTAAATGCTAATAAATTAAATCTCATCACTGACTAGTGAAATAGGTTTCAGCACCTCTGCTGCACATAATGGGAAAAGGCGCAGAGAAGTGCTTGGAGATGCACTGCCAGTCAGTGGCAGAAGCAGAAGCAGATTACAATACCCCTGACTTTTCCTCTCTTTGTTTTACTTTGCCACACTTTCACAAAAGAGCAGGATGGAAAATGTGGGAGAGCATCAATGGCAAGAAGTAGGAAGAGGAAGTGAGGATTACAGCACGGTACTCTTATTCTGACAGATCTGTATCCATAAAATGGCATTCATCCCTACATGGCAAAAGAAGGTTCAACATAGACATTGTTTTGTATACAAAGAGCAAAGTTGCTTGGGAGCGTAAGAGAGTAAGATGCTGTACTCACCTTCAGAGCAACCTGTTCTCGAAGTGTTGAATTGGCATATGCAAATGTGCTGGCCATACCAATGCAAACAGCAATCCCTGCAGGGAAAGACACTGTCAAAGTATGTAAGGCTGGGTAGGAGGATCTTCAGTCCTAAGCCATTTGATGTCAGCATCTCAAGCTTAGAAAAAGAACTACTGGGTGACATTCTGGATGCACTGGGAATTCAAATATATAGGCAAGTAAAACAGAGCAGTCTGGACTCCTATAAAGTTCAAATTCAAGCTAAATGAAAATGAAGCTACTGCAGTGAGCACTTGCCACCCAGCCCAATACAAAGACTGTCCTAATGTCAGGTTCTGTGTTGAAGGAGAACAGAAGTGCTGCAAGTTGTGGCTGCATTGTGCAAACAGAACACAGCTAGATGACAGTATTACAATAGCAGTTCAGCGGCTCATGGAGGACAGGGCACACTATCAAAACCATACAGGATACCAGGTCCAAAGAGCAAGATGTTGCAGACATGAATCAATACCTGTTTTTGGGAATACTGGCAGAGCTGTAAGTGGACTAAATTCAAGCATTACTGGCTTCCCTGGGATAAAAATCTCAGCATACTACTCCCAGAATGAGTAAGGATCCTCAGACATGCCACACATACAATTTTGTAGTAAGAGGAGGATTAGTTGAATAGATTTTACCTGACCACTGAGGGACTGAAAAACACAGGTACCGTTAAAGAAACCTGGATAGACATATGTTTTAGGGAACTCTGAAGATCAGGAGTGCAGTGTGTGACTGCTGATGCTGTTTGGCTTGATTTCACGACTACCATCCTTCTAGCTATACAAGCATCTCATCCCTCTGAGCCCTTCTGTGCTACACAGAGGCCTTTGCTAATCACTAATGTAAGCTCCCCCCATCTCTCCTAGAGAGAGGTCTGAGGGAGAAGCCTTGGTAACATCCTCAGCCCCTACAGGAATGTCAAGGAGAGATTAGGAAAAGGTACAGGACTGATCTCCCACAGGTCAGGACAGGAAACAGATGGGACTGACACAGATGAAAACAGCTTGGACTGAAAGTAGGATGAATTTATCAAATGCATTATGCCATGCATTTGAATATGTCCCCTTCATGCTAGACTACCTCTAGACACTGTCGTGTGGATAAATGTATCAGACACCACAGCATGATAAAGCTTCTTAACCACCCTCTAATACACTTACAATCCAAACAGGATAGATGCTTACCAAGCTTATGCTGGAAACAAACTTTAGCCAGGAGGATCAAGATGAAGGGAAGTCCCTTCTGCAGCCAACCGATCACAGCTTTTAACTCTGAAAGAGCTGGGGCTGGAGTTCCAGCTTGTTCATCACTGCCTTCCTCAGCATGCCCATGGCGGTCCCCTCCTGCCATGTGCAGTAGAGATGAACCCCGGTGATGGCCATGGTGGAAATGATGGGACGATTGCCGGTGGTGAAATGGGGCTCCTTCTGTACGACTGGTCCCTTCCTCCCTTGGGGCTGGCATCTGAATGAATACTTCCCCACCTCCTGCTGAAGAGCCCAGAACCAAACCTGACTGGAACGGCGTGGCTGTGATGGTGCCTGATGGGATACCTGCCAGGCCTGAGAACAGCTGTTGTGGTGAGGAAGCTTCAGCCTTCAGACTTTCAAAAACTCCACTTTCATCCACGCTGGTTTCAGAACTGACTGTTTGGCTCCGGTTTCTGCAGTGGACAGAGATTAGAGAAAAGTGATTAAACAAAAATGAGTGCCACAGAACTTCTCAGTCTTTTAGCCCAATCCTGACTGTAGTCGTTTAAGAGTTCCTCACACACTATCAGAAGACGTAGGTCTCCAGATGACAATGTTTTTTATTCTATATGCTGTTGGAAAATCACAGTTGCAGAAGCAGTTACAGGCCAGTACTCAGACTCCAAAGATAAGATCAGAGTAATTCTAAAGAACTGATCAAAATGCACCAGTTTCTTCATCTAAGGAACAGAGTTCCCAAACACCCCCTTTCGGAGAAACCAAAGAAATAACCCATCTGATACCAAATTAGACATCTTCTATAATGATTTTAATATTTAAATAAAAACATACAAAAATCCATGTAACTTTACACACTGCAACCAAGACAGGCCACATTTTATACGACCAAATTAATTAAGCTAACTCAAAGAAATGACCTACCCCCAAAATCTTCTGTCTTTATTTAGGGATGATTGCTACTTGCCTACTGATGAATAACACAAACAAGAGACAGAGTCAACTGGGGATGAGAAGCATTGAGAGCTGCTTGCGTGTCCCTGACCCAACAAATGTTATAAGCAAAGGATGTGCTCATGGGTCAAGAGAAATTGTTTTATTTTGATATTCTTGGCAAATAGGACATGGATGTACCCAAATTACTGTGCACTGGACAGAATTAGATCTGGCACTGATTCTTTCCTGAGCTTGTTGGATTATAGCCAGATTCCAAAAAGAAAGTCTTAAATATCTTCATCTTAATACCAAAAGAAAATATGCTTTCTTTGCCTGAAATCAGTACTGTGGTACTGAAGTGAATACATGTAAAGTTTAGATGACAGGGAACAATACAGGTAACAAGTAGAACAATCATTAGGCAGTAAATGCTTGGCAGACAGCAAATACCTCTCTAACTTGCAAAAGGAGAGTAAAGTATAAATAAAGCTTAGCAAGAGGCAAAGCCCACAAACAAGGCACGTTGCAGAGCTTCAGCCTCTCTTGATTTTAATCCTTGGAGATCTCTAACTTTAGAAATAGTGGTCACAAGCTAAGACAGCACATGCAAGCACATACAGGGCCCTTAACCCTCTCTCTCTCTCATGGGTTCAAAAGCCTCCCCAGGCATCTTACAGGGCACAGAGCACTGCCTTTCATCTCACTCTGGAGATAGCTTCAAACCTCTCAGGGCATACCTTCCCACTAAGTAAACTCCTAATAAGGCTTTTTATAGCTACACCCCATTCCCAATGTCTCTCCACAGGCTCCAGGAAGGAATCAAGTCAACAAGACACTACACACCTCTTCTTGGTTCAAAATATTCATCAACCAGATCTTAGATTTTACACCTAACATTACAATTCAGGGATGTATACACAAGACAGGGACATAATGTGACAGTACTTATGTCTGGGAACATAACAAACAAACTGGGTGGAACCCACTGTTACGGATGAAGATACAAGCGTTGTTTGGAACAATACTACCTGGATACATGACTATGCTTTCAGCCAGAAGGAATTGATAAGGGACATATTTAAAAACAAATAAACAAGGATGGAATTGTGAGTCTGCTGAAGTTAACAGAAGTGAAGACCAGCGGCAACAGCATTTCATTCTACAGTTAGAAAACCTTCAGCCTATGTTACTGACAATATGCATTTACCCTGTTAAAAACCAGAAGCATTTATAAAAAACAAATGCCATTACTCTGCTTATCTTTTGCACTCAATAAGACACTTATCGTGAACATATTTAACCACTCAAACAAATCCCAAAGTGCCTTATAAGTTTGTACAGACTCAGAGCACTCTACATTGCTGATGAGAGGACCCATACAACATCTTATGAGCCTCTCAAGCCACAGGCTTGCCTGCTGATATAAAACCCACAGACTGCACTGAGGCTTGGGCAGCATCATGCAGAAAAAATGGAAGATGGCTTTCTTTTTCCCTGAAGTTAAGAATGGTACCATGCTAGAAGTGGTCATGACATCAAGCTTCACCTCTACCTGCAAAACCACTACGAAATACTTAGTGACTGCTTGTGATCACAATCTTTCACTTACAATCTCAGCTCAGCCAGAGCAACAAAATTCGTTAGTTCCATCTTTGTCTTAGAGTAATTAGATTAGTTTCTTCTTTAGAAAAAAAGAGTCAAGCTCTAACCGTGGGAAAGCACAAGGGAATACTTAGTACCAGAACAACAACAGTGGCAAGCCTCCCTTGCTGATGTTATAATTACAGAAGTGAATTAGAGGTATTCTACGTCTGAATATTCACATACATGAAGCTAGATACAGATTCTGGGATGATATAAAGGATCACCCAAAATCCTTATAAAATACTAAGTCATAGTAGTTGGGAGCTTCAGACCAGCAGACTTTTAAAACATCTTAGTAACAGAAGTATAATTAGCCTCTGTTCATACAGATTGACCCTTTCAGATTGATAGCACTCAGGATCCCCACAGGACTGTGCCATGAATCGCTCTTCTAGAGCTCCAAAACATCCTGCCTATGCTAAGCCAACTGTCTCCACATGTGCCATACTGGACCATGAAACCTGAAACACTGTAGTTGGTAGCAGTCAATAACTGACATGAAGGAGAAAAGTAATCTGTCTCTAAACTCTCTAAACTCGAGCAGAAAGCCTGGCCACTATAAGCACAGGAAGTATATGCCTTTCTCACTTTTGAGCTTTCATCTTTTAAAACAAACCAGACATTTAAATCAGAACATTCCACTCTGGAGAGGAAAATGGAGGAAAAAAGACAGAAAGAGATTTACCTTTCAGGCGGAACGTTGTCAGTGTTGCTGCTATGCCGTCTCTGCATTTTCCTCAAAACCTTAAAACACAACACGCTCAACATTAACGTTGCAGGTCAACAATTCCCAGTGTGACTACTAACAAAGGCCCACAGAGTCAGAGGGTTGTGAAACCCATTCAGCTAGTGACATGCTGGCATAAATCATTTGCTTCTCTGAAAGAGCACCTCAAGCTTGCCTTTGTTTCTTAGTACACTTGTGAAGAAACAACTTTCAACTGGCAAATGGAAGCACAGGTCTCCAAGCAAGGCAGGAACTAGTCAGATCTCCTTTTGCGGTATGTGGCAGTCACATGGAGTGTACAGCTGTGTGATGACATGTTCTGATAAAGAACTTGAGGACAACTAACAGAGTAGCTCTTGTTGTGACATGTGACTCGACATACGCTCTCTGGAAATAAAATCCCTTCTTCCTCTTCTGAAGAAACTTGGCTTTGTAAAGCAAAACTGAGAGGGAGGGAAAAAAAGAAAACGTATGAACATTCGTTATGAAAAAATACAATCAGGTCATGACAGTATTCTTTTAAATAAGCAACCCATTCCTTTTAAACCACAAAAATGCCATTAGCAAACTCTGCAGGAGAGTCATAAATAATACGCACATATGCAAAAGATCACATGTTCCTGCTCCACTCATTCTGGACTTGTCAGCAGAAATAAAGTAAAGTCTGGAGTGGGAAATTAAAAGGCATTGAAATTGTATTAACTTCAGGAACTTTTTCTAGAACAAGGAGGGAAGTTCTTCATTTAGTTATTTAAATCTCTGCTTTCAAGTGTCTAATTTTAAGGGAACAACCTCAAACACATTACACCTTTTTAAAATAAAGTTAATTCAAAGCAAAGAAGAACACAGAATCATCATCATCATCATCATCAAGGCACAGTGAGTACCTGGTAAATAGTCTTACACTGCTTAATGTTATATTAGTTATATAAAACCTGAGGAATGGGCTATTGTTGCAAGTGATTTGTCCAGGTTCCCACAGGCATTTCATAGAAGACTGAGAGAGACATCCTTTAAATATTGAAGTCTGATCCTACTCAGCCCTAGACTATGATACCTACTGAATAAAATGTGAAAGGCTCTAAATACTTTTGAATATCAAAAGTTATAACATTATTCATAACATTTCATACTGCATGAATAGATGTAAATAAATGTGTAGCCCTATATCTGCATTCTGTAAAGGCACAATGGCTCTGAGAACGTTTCCTAGCTGTCTGTAAGCAGAGGTATGGAAGCTGAGAAGTAGAAAACACGGAATATTTTTTCCCCTATATTTTCACCTTTTCATTCATATTCTTTATTTTCAGTGACCCACTAGCCCATCCAAAATTGCATTACATTCAAATTTTATCCCTTAATAAAGCCCATATCATGCAGTTCACAGTGCTTAAACAGACAGTTGTGTTTACCACGTACACCTGCAGTAAAGTACATGTAGTTTGTCCAGCCGTGAAGATAAGTTACAAAACAGTGAAAGAAGAAAGCGTGTTTCAGTTAAATCACACAGGTAACTGTATTGAATTTGTAAGAAGATGAGAAAAAAAAAAGTTAACATTTTTAACAAAGAGAGAAAGACTCTTGGTTTGTAACATCCAGTCTTGAAGAATCCCATCAAGTGGGCTGAACTGAGACAACACTGGATTTGAGTCATCACTGACAGAGAACATGGAGGTTTTAACATAAGATGCCAACTTTGGACACCCCCTTGACAGTTAATATAAATACACGCATATCTATGTAAATAAAATTTGGCATAATCATATGGCAGGAAAAACACAGCTTTTAACACATTTTATGGAGAGGATGCAGGAAGCCATCATGAAAACCAGAAATCTAATTCTAATCAAAGTTTTCTGATATCCTAAGTTACCAACAGTCTCTTAACTACAACTTTTGATCTTGTAACTCCCAGTAGTTTCTTAATCTCTAGCTTTATGTTTCAATTTGTGTTGTGTTTTCAGGGCCAAAATTTGTTTTATAAGGATCTGTAAGTTTTATACAGTAAAAATACATATTAAATTTTTTTCCCAGATTTTTTTAAAGCTGCATTTGTAGTAACAACACTTTAGTACTCCAGGAATCTTTTATACTTTCCCTGCAGTAAATCTTATTTAATCCTAACCTGACAGTATCTCTGTCAACTTAATATACTATTATCCTCTTTTTAACCAAAACAGTAATTAAGATATGATGAAAAGGCCAAGACAGGCTGACCCATGCAGGCAGAGCTGTCCTACCTGTGAACAACTTTGGGGTCACTGCTTATAAAGAAATCTGTCCATCTCCCCATGCTACAAGCTGAGAGCTAGAGTCAGTGTGGAGGTAACTCTGAAACTTGGAAAATCCCTCACTCTCTTCTAGACCATTAGAAGTCTACTAGATTGTAACGTGGGGTGAAATCACGTTCCAAAATGACATGCAGCTCTATGGGGAGGCACTTCTTTTGGCACCAGCCATGAAGGGGACAGTTGCATGAATGCTAAGTACTGAAGATGCAGGACTTCATGAGACGTAATCATCTGTTCTGCCCAGAGTCCTACAGATTTAAGATCAGATAGAATTTAAATGGACTTTGTTCCAAAAGGCACTCAGCTTCAATACTGATTGGTTCTGCCTTTTCTGGATTAGGGGTTTTCATCTTGCAACACTGTGACATTTTTTAACACTACCTGAGCAACAGGTTTAACCGGAGGTGCAAGGTGCCACGGTGGGAGAGAGGGAAGCTCAAGAGGGTGCAGACATCTCATACATGGAGTACTTCAGTTAATCCAAGATGGTCCAAATTTCAAACTCATCACAGGTCCTTCAAGCTGGATGATCGTAAGGCACCTGAAGCACAGTGCTCAAACAGGCGCATCTGTAAGAAGCACAGGCACAGTCATTTTCACCATAGCACAGTGAGTTTCACCTCTCCACCTCCTTGGCGAAGACAGAGAGAAGAGGAGCCCTTGCTGCTTCAACCCCTGCACGCGTGCATGATCCAACAAGGCCGTTTTCCTCTGGGATTGGCACCTGCAGCCCTGCTCACTGCACAGGCACTCCCTGGGCGTCCACTGGGCTGTGCTCTGCCTTCGTTGTGTACACACACACACACGTGGGTGTGTGTAATAAATATATACACAAATGTATTTATATATACACGCACATATCTCTCTCTCTCTATAAATACAGTTATATACGTACACACATACATATGTATACACACAGAAAGACATAGGTGAGGCCCCTTTTTTCCAATTAGGTCGGGGAAGGAGATTCCCGCTGGAGTGTGTGGGTAAATGCCCCAGCGGGGGCGGGAGCAAGCCGAGTCTAGGGAGCAGCAAGCCCGGCCCAGCCCGGCCCCGGAGGCCGCGGCCCCGCGCACCTACCCGTGCGGCCGCGGTGACGGGCGCCGCCCTCGCCCGGCGCGGCCACCCCCCTTCAGCGCACGCACATGCGTGGCTTCCGCCTCCTCCGNCGCTCGCTCCCCCCGCCCCTCCCCTCTCCTCCCCCCGCCGGAGCCGGTGATGCCGGTCCCCGATCAGCGCTGCCCCCGCCGTTCCTCTCCCTCCCTGCGGCGGGCGAGCGCGGCGGCGGGGGGGTGAGGGCCCAGCCCGCGGACCCGGGCCGCCCGCCGCGCCGCCATGGTGCCCTGGGGAGCGGTGCTGTGGCGGCGGCTGCTGAGGAAGCGCTGGGTCCTCGGCGTCGTCTTCGGGCTCTCCCTCGTCTACTTCCTCACCAGCACCTTCAAGCAGGTCAGTGGCCTCCCCGAGCCCCGTCCCGCTGGCGGGACACGCGGTCCCGGTGCCGGCGCACTGGGGGGCGGATTAAAAGAATCCCTCGTCCCAGGGTAACTTTTGTTCTTCAAGTGCTGTCACTAAACTCCTGGGGTATGTTGCAGTAAGAATTACATCATAATCATTAAATAAAGGCAGGAGTTAAAAAAAGTCATGTCTGATACTGTATTTGGCAGCAATAGTGTTTTGAACCAAAATTGTGGTAATATCTCGTGAACTGTAATTCCACTAGCAAAGGACTTAAAAAAAGAGAAATATGTGTACCTATGGTTATTTAATATAATATATGCTACTTTGTGGTTGTAGTAACAGTGTTCGGCTGTGTTAGCTGATCCTGTGGTGAACTTGCACACCCCCATTTTATTGGATTATATTGCTTTCATGCTGTGTATAGCAAAAAGTAACCTACTGTAAGTAATGTGTTGCTTACTCCATTGACACTTGAATTTACAACTGCGAGGCATTTTTAGTTGCGGGAAAAGCACGTGGATTGGAATGGCAGAAGGAACTCGTATGTTTGGTTGCATTGCTGTCTCTCCTTGCAGGAAGAAAGGACAGTGAGAGATCGGAATCTCCTCCAAGTGCAAGAGCATGAGCAGCCGATCATGTGGAAGGTGAAGTTCAGTTCGGGAAACAGCAGTCAGCTGAGTAACCAGTGCAGGAATTCTGTGCAGGGGAAGCTCCTCATTACAGATGAACTGGGTATACTTGATACTAAGAATTTATTGTGCATATCACAGTGTTGAATGCTGCTTTGCCTGTCTGACTATTGATGGCACTTCAAAGTAACAACTGCTCTTTATTAAGGCATTCCTACTGCAGAACCTCAGCTGTTGGCATTTTATCCTCAGCCTGGATTAATTTTGCTGTGGCTGCAGCCACTGCTGATCTGATTCTGTGCACAGCAGGCTTGGGTCCAGCTGGACTTGGCTCAGGCACGGTACCTTATGAGTGTAGCTGTACTGTTTCCAGGACCACCTTAGATTCAAAGAACTCCAGTTACCTTTGCACAGAACTCAAACATCGAGTCCTGCTCAATTTAGTGTGGTTGCTTGCAGAGCTATTTGTATCTCCCTGCAGCATATTCCTACTGTCAGGTAGGTTAGGGAGAGTAATCAGGGAAACCTGATTGGCCTTGTATGGAGGCAGCTCAGGACTGGTATAATTAGTGCTCAGTCACAGTTAACAAGCTCATCTGACCCTTGTAAACCCAAGGATCTCTCTTGGAGGTTCTCAAATTAACCACTTGTTTTAAGTGTATGGAGTCTTTCCTGCCATGCACATATGCTTCCCCAGTGTGCTTGTTGCTCAGGCACTGGACCTTTCTTGACTAGAAATCAAGGCTGTAGAAAAACTACCACATCTTCTGTGATTTGCATCAATATTAAATGTAGCGCTGCCTGAATTATGTTTACTGCTGGTTCACTAAGGTCTCTAAAATTACAGATATCTTTCACAGTCTAACACTGTGGTAGTACAGTTTCCACAGGGACATACACTGTGGTTCTATACTATTAAGGATTCCTCTCAACAATGAATATTACAGCTATCTTGCATGAATAAATGTAAGTCTCTTCATACTGAACTATAAGGAGAATTATCCAGACGTAGACCAGTTGAAAGAACATATGTCATAGTTTTCTCTAGTACAATCATCGCCAATCACCTTTCCCCTTCCAATCACAACAATGAATTATGCCAAAAAGAAGTCAGAACTTAAATATTCTGCATTGAAAGACTCATACTGTATATACAGTGTATTAGAGTAGGTACATAATAGTTGTACATATAACACCAGGTTGTAGTAAAACTCAGCTCTACGTCCAAATGTTATTTCAAAGAATTGCTAGTTAGGACTTCAGCCAAATTGAGGGGGATCACAATCTACTAAATGATAAATAAACCTGTTCTTAAGTAATGTGATTCTTACTATAGCATTTCTATAGAATGTACAAAGGAGTTGTTACTACTGTTTTTGTTTTTCAGGCTACATCTGTGAGAGGAAGGAACTACTGGTAAATGGCTGTTGTAATGTCAACGTGCCCAGTACAAAGCTGTACAGCTGTGACAGCTGCCTTCCCAATGGCTGCTGCAGTGTGTACGAGTACTGTGTTTCCTGTTGTCTGCAGCCCAACAAGGTGCATAGACCTTCTCCTGCTTTTCAGGTGTTCTCAGGCTCCTCTGTGGCTTAACGTGCTTGTTTGTGAGGAGCTTTTCCCTTAGAGGGGACAGTTCCTTTTCTTGGCAGGATGAGGAAAGCCTGCAAGGACCATATGGCAAGCTGTAAATAAAGCTAAAAAAATCCATCCTTCCCACCTTTGAGAGGAAATACGGAGATCCTTGCAAAATGTTTCAACTTCAGGGGAATTGCATTTGCTGAAGGGAAATGATTGCAGAAAAGCTATTCCGGCCAGTATCAGTTTTGTAATTAGCACTTCGCTGTATTCTGTTAGCTTCTCCAGATTCTCTTCGTACTGCTGGGGTTCCGTGATGTGTTAACCTTTCAGTGCTTGCTAGAAATTCTAAGTGGAGTTGCTTGCTATTCTTCTGATACTTGAGCTGTGTAGGTTAAGGTGGGCTTTAATTACTCCTTGTTGAAGTACAGTGTTTGTGTTTTTTTGTGTTGTCTTCTTTTTTGCTATCCACTTTAGCAACATCTTCTGGAACGTTTCTTGAACCGGGCAGCTATTGCTTTCCAAAACCTCTTCATGGCAGTGGAAGATCGCTTTGAGTTGTGCCTGGCGAAATGTAGGACTTCATCACAGGTAAGACACAAGTACATGTCCAGGGCTCAAAAATGGAAAAATACCCAAAAAGTGCCCTTGGAAAATGGGGCTTGGTCTGTTGTGCTTGCATGCGCACAGGCATTTTCGTAAACGCTGAAGCTATGGCTGAGAGCTAATCTGTAAGGCAATCCTCTTGGTTTGTAAGGTGAAATAGTAACATCAGCAGTAAATGAAGGGCGAAGGGCACATTTAGAGCAGGATGAGTTGTGCACTCTCTTTAGAAAAGAGGAACTTAACTAAAAAGAGACTAGCTGAGTTCAATGACCGGTGAAGATCTCGGATGAGTTGTAGGGAAGATCTCGTAAGGATGAGAACAGTGAGAGTTGTTCCCAGTAGCTTCAGAATGCTATTTACTTTATGGTACGTTTTTAGACTTACCATATGCTGACAATCATCTGCACAGTAACTCAAAAAGCATATTGTAATTTTTTTGCTTTGTAAGAACAGAGGTGAACTTCTGTTACCCATGTGATTTTATTAGAAGTTTTGGTCTAAGCAAGCATCGTCCCTCTTAGAAAGTGCTGTTGGAGATGTCATGCAACTTGTGTATTTAATATAGCAATAGGGAGGGATTGCAAACAAAAGGACATAATTCCAAATGTCTCCAAAATTGTGGTTCCCACCCCCCCCATAGTGTCTGAACTCTAGCAAGAAAAATGCATGTATCTCAAGTAGCAACTTTATTACGCCTTGCTTGCTTAGGACATTTGATGATACTGCCTAAGTATATACAACTTTTTTTCAATATTGAGTCTGTTCCCACCTACTTGGGTAGTCTCCTGAAAAGGAGGTTCTGGGTATGGTTCAACATTAAAGTGCTATAAGATAGCAACTGTCTTTTATATGTTGGGAGTGCAGTGTTGTTTGACTCCAGATGATATTCTAATGTGTAGAAGAATTTTGGAAATTTTTTGCATATGTATAAATGCTCTGGGTTTTGGCCCTCAGTGAAGGGATGTATTGTTTCAAGATGTGTGTATTGTTAAACCTTTTCCTCCTCTTCCTGACAGAGCGTGCAGCATGAAAACACCTATAGAGATCCAATTGCAAAATACTGCTATGGTGAATATCCCCCAGAGCTTCTGCCTGTTTGAGAGCTGCATGATCTAAGCAACAAAGGGAAGGACCTGGAGACTGGAATCCAAAAGAGCAAGACAACACCTGCTGCTTTACAGGAGCCTCAGTGTAAATGGTTTATGTTGCTTCTGGGGACAAACCCAGAGGTGTACAGTGTAAGCGAGGGACTTAAGTGCTCTGGGATTGTATCTTGCTTTCTTCAGTTTGTTATGCATCTGCTTTAGAGTACTAGGTACTTGTACTGTACTGGAGTACTAGTACATTCTTTGAATGCTTCCTCTAAATTTTAGGATGCACAGAGTTGATCTAGGCTATAAAACATCATAGGAAAAATATTTAATGTAGCTTTACAGCTATACATGGAGGTTCAATTGCATCTCTGCAGTCCAGAGACTTTCCAGAGTGACAGTAATAATTGGAGAACTCTTGCTTTTAGAGGGTAAAGCATGCCTGTTGTGCTTCTCTCTCTGGAGCACTTCTTGACATGCATGGTGTACACTACATATGTAATTATGAATTATTTATTCATTTTATATGGATTACTAGGTGGAAGTATTGATGCTTTGCATAGGTAGTTGTTGATGCCTTTCAGTCCCTGTTTTGTTATGTTGGGTAGAAAGGATATTTTAGATTCTGACTAAAACTGGTTGTTTTTTTCCTCCTTAGTCTAAAGGAATTGTATTGGGATTTGTCACTATAGTGCTTATGTTCCTCTTGGTGACTTTAAAGCATTCAGAACTCCAATGGAGTTGTTATTCTGTCAAAGTCCCATAGCATGAGAGAAGAGCAGGGATCTGCCTAGGATGGGATGTTTATTGTCTGTAAACGCTTTCCTTGTTACTCTGCAACAGTCTCCTCAAAGAGGAGTCTTGGTCTTGTAGACAGCTCTCTGCTAGTCCATTTTCTGACAGGGAGCAGTGATGATTTGTTTGCTTGAACTTGTTCAGGCCTTGGTAATTCAAATGTACTTCACTCCTGGTTGTGCAGGAGGCAAAAGGGTGGAGTTGTTCTAGGATTTCAGTTTAATGATGTCCTTGTGCGTGAAGTAATTCAAATGTCAGAACATGGTGCAAGCCCTCCTCTGAGGACAACTGTGTTGCATGAGTTCAGTTAAACAGTCATGATGGTTTTGATTTGCTGTTTGACATACTTGCCACTCTGGAATTTCAGTCCGATCAGAATGGCACTAGAACAGGGTTGGTTCTCCCACAACTTCTCCTAGCTCTCTAAAGTTGCAACTTAAACTGTCTCCCTCTTGAGGCCACTCAACACAGAAAAGTTGGGTAGAGAACCTGTAAAATGCTGACTAAATTTGTGCTTTCCCTGCAATTCACTGGGTGAAGTCCAAGTGCTAGACAAAATTGGGCTGTTCTTTTCTATATGCAGAGCCTCATTTCTCTTGTTTTTACCCCATCCATCTCCTCCATGATTTTGACTTTGTGTATGCTTGTTTACACTGATGCTTCCTATTCCCTGACTCAAATAAAACAATCTACAAAGGCTTTTAAAAAAAAAAAAGGCAAAAATCTGTAGAATGCTATTGCAATTACATATGATATAAACAAGAAGTAGTGTTATCAGCCATCTGATAAAATCCACTTGCATTGTTTTCATTGTTCTTTTCCAGAAGTCATCAAGTGAGATAATGGTTCTGTCAGCAGATTCTCTTGAAAATTTTGTTTTTTCCAAAAGCTTAAAAGCTTTAGCATTAGCAGTTTATCCAGCTGAAAATCTGTCTCCCCTTTGCTGCCATCCTATGGCAACGTGCTGCAGCAGACATGACACAGTGTGAAGATGCAGTGTGAAGTGCTGTCTTCAGAGGGTAGCAGAGGTTACTTCTCTTTTCAGTGTTAAACAGATTCTTCACCCCTGTTCCAGCACTTCATAACTTTTCCTCAGGGACAGCCATCAGGTTGGTCTGTTACATCATTCCTGCTGAGATGTGTTCCAGCACTTCATGTTTTTGCACCACGACTGCTGAGATCAAGATACTGATGGCTTGCTCTAGCTTTCTTTTTCAACTTGGTATTAATTCCTTAGCAGGTGATACCACTGCTTGAAGCAGTAATTGTAAGAAATCCCAAGAACCAACCTAATTCAGACAACATTAGTGGGAATTCCTGGCCCCCTTCTCTTCTGGAAAAACAGGATGTGATCAGAAGTGCATTGTGACCATTGTCCATTCAATGGGACAGAAATGGCATCCTCCCTCCCTGACTATTGAGCTGTTCAACCAGTGTCTATACTATATGTTAAATCATTAAAAAATTATCTGTGTTCCAAAATACTGCCTTTTCTCATGTCTTTCCTTGAACTACAAGGCACCTGTACCAAAATGTAAGTTTGAAGAATGCAGTGGAGCAGAGAGGGACACTAACTTGAATATGTGGAACAAAGGCAAGCAAGTAGAGGCAAACAAGAAATCTACTTCATTTCAATCTAAGAAAAGAGCGTGCTTCTCTCAATGGGGCATAGAAAGATCTGGCCCTTTGCAAAAGTGGACTGAGCAGGGAAAGGAAATGATTGCTTCATGTGTGAAGATATGGTGAGAAATGTCAAATCTGTAATACTTCTGTGTGGTTTAAGTGATGTCCATCCCTCTTGAAAAAAAGCCTGGTGACTCTGTGGTTGTCAGTGGCTGTCTGACATCTCCTTTCTATTTGTCAGCTAAGAGACTCAGGTTGTTGACTTGTGTTTGGCAGCAGATTTAATGAGAGCATTTGATGGAGCGCCTAGCTCTGCTTATCTGCCCTGAGGTCAATGCTGGGGGTAATTGAATGG
>VYZW01035948.1:23101-55473 GCA_013401315.1 Balaeniceps rex
CTAGTGAAAAATGGTAGCAGCTGACATCTAATGAGGAACAGGTATAGTATTTGGCTGTACCAATTTGGAAAGAGTAATCTATGGCAGAAGGGCAAAGCAGTAACTGCCATCTTAGCTGAATTTAAACTTGAGCCATTGGCCTTGAAAGAACCTGCTCTACTGCTCCATTGGGATGGTACATAGAGAATCGGATAAAAATTCTTACTGTGATGGGCTGGAGTTCTGAAAAGGCAAAAGCAAACTTCTGGTTTGAGGCCAACACTGAACAGCTGATGAGTTGGGATAATGGTTTCTCCATTCTCAGAATCGCACTCATTTTAGTGGGAATTCTTTATTCTATCTCCTGTAAGTGTTCAGGCTCTAATCACTTGGAGAACTTTCTAACAAGTTATGTTAGTAGTCAATTTTGGAATATAAAGCACTAAGCACAGCAAATCCTAAACATGAGTCTTTGTTCTGATATGCTTTTAAGAAGCATATTTTGACTTCCCTTGTCATTAAGCTGCACAGACTTGACCTTTAGGGTTTGTTCTGCCTTGTGCCAGTCACTTAAACTGCAAACACTAGTTCCTTTAACCCAGCACCATAATGTGATATTTGTTCTTCAGTTATTCTAGTCAAGGAGAGGTTGGGGAGGAGGTGAAAAGGAATTCTCTAACTCAGCAAGTTCCACAAAAGATGGAGTTCAGCAAATTATTGGTGCTTTAATAAGAGTCCTCTGCATTTCTTTACAACCCGAGGCAAACAACTAACTATATGCAGAGGGGGAAAAATGCCAACTTCAAAACCTGCCGGGAATGATGGGAAAGTACTTAGTTCTTCATTTTTGATCTGTGTTTAATTATAAACAGGCAGTTCTATGTAATATTTTTGGTCAAATAAGGTCTGACTTGTAGCAACATGCATATTGTCTACATGATGTTTTCCATTTTCAAGGCAGTCGTGGCCACACGTTTTTCTTAGAAACCATGGTTCTTAGTAGATTAAAAGTGTAGGTCTTAAGCAAGAATTTTCAGGATGCTTTCAGATTGAAGCATGTTTGTTGCTGTGGTCTGCTGTTTTGCCTATGGTGAAATAACAAAAAGTTGCAGAGTAGCGTAAAGTAAGAAATTAATTCTGGCTGAAAAGCTTGCCTTGTAGAAGCTTTTCTAGTATGTATTTCAACTAAGGGGATAGAAGATCACAAGCTGTAGTTGCAAATGGAATGGGAGGCAGGTGTTAGTTCACCTGTGAGATTACAATTAATCTGTTTCTACTATTAATAGTTGAGATGAGGATTAGCACCTGATTTCTTGCCAGTTTTAATGGAAGCTTCCACTAAAATCCAGCTCTCACTTATCCAGTATGTTTTCTGTCTCTCTGCATGCACCTACAGAGTAAGGCACACTAATAGGAATCAAGGTGAATGGGAATCGTATGTCAACTGTCTGCATTCTGTTCCTGTCCTGCACAAAATTTGTTTAAACTCCTGAGAGCATAAAGACAACTCTCCATTTGTAGTTCCTATGACTTCTGACCATGGCCTCACCTGGAGCCTTTAATGTACCTATTCATATGAATAATACTTAGCTAACACACACAAAAGTAAATCACTATTTGAAGAAGTTGGTTAAGGTTGAGTATAAGTCACAGGTGCCCAGACACTCCAGCATCCTAAGCTACTGAAATTGTCATATGCATAAAAATGTATCTATCAGCTGTGTAAAATGACACTGGATGTGCTGTATCCACATTTTCAAACTGAAAAACGTAGATTATTTGCAAACTACAGTTACAGAGCTGCTAAATAATAAAAGTTGCGTTACCTGAGGAAATGAACATGTTCATACATGGATGAACAGGGTCCTAATTTATCTAAATTGTGTATTTTTAAGGCATCAGCAATAAATTAAAAAAATCAGTCCTCTGCAGAAGCAAATGCATACAAAAGTATGAATAAGGAAATGTAATATACCTCTTCCAATGTCTTTTTGTCTGCTCAACTTCTGTGTCAGCCTACAAGCTTGCTTCTAGTAGCATGTCTCAACTGGTGTAACAGCGAGGATCAGCCAGCAGAGGTTACCACAGTATTTGGATAAAAGCTGGTCTCTCTATGGAGCCAGGCTGGCAGATGGCCCTTAGAGCTGAATTTCACTGGGCAAAAGGTAGGCAAACCTACAAGTACAGAACACACCACTCCTAAACCTGCTTTCATTTTTCTTGTCTCAGCTCACTGACAGCCCTGGTTTCTTTCTTTTTTTTTTTTTTCCTCCACTCGGGCCCCTGTATCTCTTCTCCCTTCCCCTGCTTTGCCTTGGATCTATCTCAGCTTTAGTTACTGAAGGTAACTAAAGATAGGATATCTTTATAGGATATCCTTTGAGATAGGATAGCAGTAATTCTCCCTCCTAGAGGAAATGTTGCTTTTCTAAGCAGGGAGAGGTAGTGTAGCACTCCCCCTTGCTTTTGAGATAAGAGGGCATCTCTCTACTCTTTTCTCCCCTTCTCAATTTCTCTTCATCCTCACTTTAATCTGGTGCTAATTGTAGCTTTCTAGTGTTTCAGTCCATCTTTGCTTTGAGTATTTATGCAAAATTTCATACTATCATGGTTGCAGTGCATGTTAAAAGGCATACCCATCTAAAGTTTCAGGAGAAAAAACTAGTGTTTCTCAGCACCTGTGCTGTTAGCTGGGCTAGGAAGCAGAGTATGAATTTTCCCATTTATGTTGCATTTGTCCCTAAGAACTCAGATCTTGGACCTGGATCCCACTAGGAAAATGCATCTCAAATATATGGGGTTTGCTTTGATAAGCATACATCTACTTTTTCAGCAACAAGAATTCTAAATCTATTTGAAAGTTATTGAAAACCCTAGGTTGCTGAAGAAAGCATTTGTCCTAATTATGATATCCTAGCTTGCTGCTGGCGGCAGATGCGGCTTGCTTGCAGGAGAAATATGGCTTATGAAAAAGAAAGGTGTACATGCTATCTGATCTCAATCTTTCATTGTGGAAAGTTTATATTCAGAATTTGTTGTAATGCCAACATAGCACCAGCATCAGTTAAACTTTTTTTTTTTTGAGTAGTTACTTAAAATTTTGTTATTATCTCAAAATGAGCCCAGATGAGTTGCGCTCATGAACCTTCATCTCACTGTATGGAAGCCCAGTCCTATGCTGAAACGTAATTCTAAAAAAATACATAAACAGTGATCTCCTCCTTTGCTTAGCGACACCTGGGAAGACTGATTCTCAGTGTTCAACATGCTTTTTTCCTGTCCTGCTAGTTTGTAAATTCAAGCTGGATTCTATCTGTATCATGCATATTCCTATTTATGAAAGCTTTGCAGTTGGAAGTGAGTGAGATTTACTGGTGATACGTGAACCCAAACAGCAATGTTGAATGCTGAGAGTTCTAACTCTTAAGTGTTCAGCAATCACAAGCCAGGTCCACTCCTAATACCATAATAAACTTAAAAATAAGTGAGAACTGTGCTTGTTTATCATCTGAAGATGGACTAATGATGTTTCAAAGTTCTGAGTTCCTCTCTACAACTGTAGAGGTTTCATTTTTCTTTGTGTAAAAACAGAGGTTTCTATGTGGCCACCTTACTCCAGCAGCTGCAACTGGAAAAAAAGTGAAAAATATTATAAGACCCATGAAAACATTGTGGGAGCTGGTGACTGACAAGCCCTGTTGTTTCTGCAAGACAAGTGAAATAAAAATCAAACTTCACCCTATAAGGACTTAGCTGCTTCTGTATATAAAATGGCAATTCATTCAGGGTTTTTTTCATACACAAGTAACACTGAGCTACAGAAGATCTTTTAAGGAGCTGTAATTTTTAGAAAGTCAATTTTTCTGATCCTGAGTCCTACAACTAAAAAAAATGGTGGTGGTGGTGGTGGGGTGGAATTCCTCTGGAATTTATTAAGTGCCGTAAGTTGGGTAAAGACTGAGAGCTTTGGACCTCATCAGGATTCTCCCTGGCTTCCTGCCAGCTGGCTTTCAGGGAGGTTCCATATAAAGAGCTGATATATTCTGTCCTCAAAAGCAGAGTTTGCAGTGGAAATGCTGCAAGGGACCAGGCTATTAAACCAAATTAAGCTATCTATTTGTGAGCATCAGTGAAACATTTTGCGGTGTTACACTGTATGCACTTGTCACAGCCCTGCCACATCAAGGTTAGAGTGAGAAGCTGGCAGTCACTTAATCAAACGGAGATGTTGATTTCTCAGGTAACCCAGGCAGGGTGAGGCTTGCATGCTCCGTTGCTTTTAACAGCCAGATAATGAATATGCTTTCCAGAATTTGTGTTTCTCATAGTGGAAGCAGCAGCTGCATGTGATCTGTGTTGCTGTCAATGGAAAGTGAGATGTAGTTAATTCAGGTCTACACAACAAAGACATATTGATCAGGGCTCTTCTTGCTATGGTTGGGTATCTGCAATAACAATGACTAGGACAATGCAGCAAGCCAGGATGGCAAAACCAAATATGCTTTGTCTTAATCCAAAAAGTGAGAGGGCTTACCACCTAGCTTCACTGCTGAACATCAGTAATTCCAGAGCAATTCTGCTCCAGTCTTCAAAGGGTCAGTAAGATACTGAAATCAAGTGAAAAGGGCACATCTTATTCATGTCATTATAAATACACTTCATTTGTAGCTATAAGGTTAAAATCATGGATTCAGTACAAACAGCTTGCAATGGATCAGTTCCACATGATTTAAAACCCCCCCTATGTTTATGGTATCTGGATAAAGTTATACTGAGCTGCTTACGGAGGTACTGAATGTTGCAAGAATTATATGGAGTGGATGTATACATTATGTTTCCTCTGTTCCTTCTCTACTAGTAGTACTTGGAGGTGGATGATTATGTGCTGGTTTTTTTAGTGCAAAGCTAAAAATCCTCATATACTGGTTTTATAATACCAAATGTAATTATTATTTTTATTTCTGCAGAGATAGAATCATTAAGGTTGGAAAAGACCTCTAAGATCATCCAGTCCAACCGTCAACCCAACACCACCATGCCTACTATACTATGTCCCGAAGTGCCACGTCTACATGTTTTTTGAATACCTCCAGGGATGGTGACTCCACCACCTCTCTGGGCAGCCTGTTCCAATGCTTGACCACTCTTTCAGTAAAGACATTTTTCCTAATATCCAATCTAAACCTCCCCTGACGCAACTTGAGGCCATTTCCTCTCGTCCTATTGCCAGTTACTTGGGATAAGAGACCAACACCCACCTCGCTACAACATTCTCTCAGGTAGTTGTAGAGGGTGATAAGGTCTCCCCTCAGCCTCCTTTTCTCCAGACTAAACAATCCCAGTTCCCTCAGCCAGTCCTCATAAGACTTGTGCTCCAGACCCTTCACCAGCTTTGTTGCCCTTCTCTGGACATGCTTCAGCAACTCAATGTCCTTCTTGTACTGAGGGGCCCAAAACTGAACACAGTACTCAAGGTGCGGCCTCACCAGTGCCGAGTACAGGGGCATGATCACTTCCCTGGTCCTGCTGGTCACACTATTTCTGATACAAGCCAGGATGCCGTTGGCCTTCTTGGCCACCTGGGCACACTGCTGGCTCATGTTCAGCCAGCTGTCAACCAGCACCCCCAGGTCCCTCTCCACCAAGCAGCTTTCTAGCCGCTCATCCCCAAGCCTGTAGCGTTGCATGGGGTTGTTGTGGCCCAAGTGCAGTACCCGGCACTTGGCCTTGTTAAACCTCATGCAATTGGTCACAGCCCATTGATCCAGCCTGTCCAGATCCCTCTGCAGAGCCTTTCTACCCTCGAGCAGATCAACACTCCTGCCCAATTTGGTGTTGTCTGCAAACTCACTGAGGGTACCTAACTCATTGTCTGTCTTCCCACTTTTCCTTCCTGTCAGTTTCCCTTAATAGCTGTGTCTGCTTTTCTTTTGTTCATGTGTTGTACAGAAGAAAAATGGGCACTAACAGGTTTGCTAATTACTATAAAAGTCTTCCCAGTTTTGTTCTCTTCAGATCACTCTATTAGCTAAAGTAATGGAGTGCAATGGCGTGATGGCACTCACATTTTACTGGGGCTCTTACACATTACTGGGACTGTCTTCTGGGGCTGTCACCAATAGCTTTTGATTTTCTACACCTGCTGTTTTCTTTTATCTCAACATTCCTTTTTTGCTACAACGTTGATCTTCCTTATCTTTCCTAAATGACTTTTAAGGGCATGGGACTGTTAGCCCCCTGCTTCCTCAGTTTTTGCTAGAAACTAGCAAAGATGAGTATGGGCGTGCTCAGTATCTTGCCAGACAGTCCTCTGACCGGTGTCAGTGCGTTTACATCAGTGCAACAATTCGTGTCAGTTTTAAGTTTTACTGCTACACCTAAAGGCAAGGTCTTTACCCTCACTGCATCATTTTGCTACTGACACCTATTTTTCCTTACCTTTCAGCATTGTCAATGTCATCTTCTTCAGCAGTATTTACGGCAGCAGACTTTTGTCTCATCACTGTGATTATATTAGCTCCAGTGATTGTACTTTCACCTCATTACTGAAATAAAGTTAACATTAATGAGAGTCATGCAGCTAAACCTCTGCTCACCTCTCTGGAAATTTATTCTAATGATGAAAAGGAGATGCATGTGGATCTATTTAAAAGCAAGCTAGCTCTTTTTCCAGCCCCCACCTAGCTACCTACCAAATTCAGTGTTAAATAAAGTCTTTTGTTATTAAGAGCTGATGATGCAAAAGAATCCAAATACATTACACAACATTAACAAGGACAAATGATATTGGTTAAACACTGATCTATGTACTGGTCTGCTACAGAGTTCCTTTATGACCCGAATTTCTGTATTGCTGCTGCTTCTGGAGAGGGTTTCTCCTATCTGACTCTCACAATAAATTAGCCAGAAAGCACTTGGAGGTCCTAGGGGATATGCTAGGAAAGTTCAAGGTATTATCAAGTGTAACAGTAATCGCACCTATAAATGAGATGAAGCATTGAGAGAGAGGTGGAAATCGTTTATAGAAGACACAGCAAGGCTTTGAGCTGAAAGAAGACATATAATTTAGATAAGCAAAGTTAATGGGATACAACAAATGTACATGAAGCATGTGCCAAGCAAAGAGGCTCATGAGATCTTTCACTGATCAGAATTTGGAATTAAAATAAGAGCAGTCATTTTGCTACTGGTCACTGCTAGGGAAGCCATATCAGTAGAGGTGGCTGGTTTGTGGGGGTTTTTTTTTGTTTGTTTGTTAGTGAAAGGTTAGAGAATAAGAACTCTCTTTTTACTAAATCTTTTTACAAGAAGCTACCATGATGTGGCCTCAGTCCTGCCTGAGGCCACTGTCTGCTGTAGCAACATGGCTTAACTAGGAAGATAGTAATATTGACTAAAAGGAATACATCCTCTGAGTCAACATTATTGTTTGATGTTTGCCTTAAATGTTACCTCATCAGGTATGAAACTAGACTGAGCCTGGTGTAGTTTAAGAGGTCCAAAATGATTCTTGCTAAAAATTTGCATATATTTTAAAGAGCTCTTTTATATAAAAAAAAACTTCACCCCACACAATGTTGTGAGCAAACAAACCTCCCTTGTGTTCAAAAATATAAAGATATGTCTTACTAAAATATACCACTGTCCTGTACAGTAAGTGGAATGTTTTAGACCCTAAGTGTTCTAAAATGCTTGCTTTAGGCTTTCAAAGAAAAAAATAATCCAAGAATTGCCAAAGCATGGTTGACTCAGAAGAGGGAGTGAAATATTACTGTAATGATAATCATGCTTTGACCTATTTTGGATTCCAGGGTGTAGAAGTATTTTCTCCCTTGTGCAGGTTTGTGATTTTGACCACAGAGTTCACAAGGAAGAATATGTAGACTTGTCACCAGAAGAGAAGCTTTCTAATAGGAAGATTGTTTAAGTTAGCCTTTTCAGATGTCAAAATCCTAAACAAAATAGATAAAGTTGGATAAAGGTAACCCTTTACAAAGGTTGGTGAAATAACATTATCGCCCTTTGGCAGAGGGAGAAATTGAAACACAGTGTTTAGGAGACATCAGTCTTGTCAGATGATGCAGCAGGAGCGGGCTGGGGCACAGCATCTAAAACTGGTCCCTGGATTGCTGTCCTGCTCTGCCTTCTGGAGATTTTTACCTTCTCTTTCTGAGATTGCTGCTGTTGTGCCTGAAGATAGCACTGACTCATGTCTATAGTCACAAACTGAGTATGTCAGGTTGAAATGTGCCTTATGAAATGATTCATATTATGTTTAATTTGAGAGATTTTTACAAGACTCTATCCTAAAGTAGCTTTTCTTACAGATGCAGACAAAATGAAGTATTCTCTGTATAAGCAATGTGAGTGAAGTAATTTTCAGCGCATGTATCACGGTCATTCCTACTGCTCCTGTTTTCGAAACAGAGAGCTTGCAGTCTCTATCAGCTGCAAGTATTTACTTCACAGTTTGTTCTTTTTCCTTTATGTTCACATCCCCCTCTTCTCCCACCTGCTTCCCAGCTTGGCTTTTCCTCATCTTGGTGCCCAGGAAATGCCAGTGTCTAGTTGAATGAGCGCTGCTATAAATCAAAGTGTCATCACTTAGCTGGTAGAAGTGATTTAATTAATGCGTCATGCCATCCCCAGAGCCTCTCCCCACCTGACTGCTAATCAACCTTCATCAACAGGAGGAAAACGTAGCCCTTCTTAGAACTGTGCAGGAGAGACTGAAGGAAAGACAGTTAATTGCAGCTGCAGAGATCAGCCTTGTCACTTGTCTCTAATCTGTTGCCTGCTTCTCGAAATACTGCTGTCCTGGTCTCTTACAAGCCATGCTTAACTCCATTCATACAGAAATTATCTAGTATCACATCAGCAATCACTTTCTGTCAGAAAATGTATTTGGCAGATGACACGTTTAAAAGCACCCTATTGTGCATATGAGCATTGTAGCAACTTTTACAGCCTGAGTACTGTTTTAGCTGGAATGAGCAGTTTATGCATACACACTTTCTGCTCACTGGATGCACTACATAGGCGGTGCTGTGCAGTTAACACTGCAGATCACTGAGCCAAAAATCGTTGTGCCAGTATGGAATTACAGGGCAGATGTTGTTAGCAAGTGGTACCCTTTGCCAGCTGCTGAATAAATAGTTGATGATTTTATCTCAGGTATATATGTGTCAAAATGCTAATTTCTGTGCAAGCCAGAGCACTTGTCCATTTCAGTTTGGTGGCTTCCACTGCTTAGGCCAGGATCTGCGGTAATGTGAATCTCAGCCTCTATCTATTGGATAACATGAGCATAAGAAGGATTTAGGGAGTGTTGTATTTGTAACTATTCATAGTTATATAGGCAATCAAGATAAATATGGAAAATAGCACTTGTGGGAAGCAGTGTTTTTTCTGGTAGCTAGAATAGAAAACTGAGAGTCAGGATTCCTGCTTTCTAGGTTTGACCACTCCCAAGTTGCCAGATAACCATGAGAAAGACACTCAACTAGTTTTTATCTATGTTTGCCCCAACTATAGCATCTGCTAGAGAAGGACACGTACTTATGATAGGACACACTCTGCTCTCTCTTCATATAACCAGTTCTACTGAAGCAGATGGGCCTGCACCGCCTTCTGTGGAGATCAATGAGACTCATCAGTAAGATGAACAGCAGTGCACCCAGAGTTGCTTTAAGATCCATAGGCTGTTGGGATGACAGAAGTGCAATAATGGTAATTTCAGCCTTCATACTGCAGGTATTAGGCAGTATCCCTCTGCTTTTGGAGTCTAAGATGGTGTCTCCATGTGGCTTTTGGGTGAGATTCAGAGAGCAGTGGGAGAAGAACTTGGCCCCCACTAACTCTCAGTGTGGGCTAAAAAATTCCACAAGCTGTTGGATGTGTGAGCTGGGCCACAATGTGTCGCTTCCAATATCCCACACCACGTTACGATGGTGCCATGTGGGCTGTATCAAACACACTCTCAGCCTTTAATCCTTCCTGGGAGGGCCCGCCACTCCGTCAGTCAAACACACTGCTTCATCCTGTTCCTCAACCTGTCTTGTGACAAACAATACAGATGAGTCAGCTACAAGCTCTGTGCAATGACACTAATTTAGTTCCATCTCTGTGTCATCGCGTGTTGCTCGAGACGGGTGCCCCGAGCCACAGCCTCAAGGTTGGGTGCTCTGCAATCTGACCAGGGTAATTACCATTATGGTTAAGCAGCTGTTTCCTTTGTAAGTCCATAATTTTGAGGGTTCATTATATGGACATAAAAGTCCTCTCCAGGCAGAGATTTGGCAGACAAAGCCCAGCCAGGGAGCTGTTTAATCATTTGTTAGTTTGTTTATTTTTGCATCTGTTGGGCAATTCTTTTGGTATTTTGTATACGAGGCAGCAAAAGATACAACTGCAGTCACTTTCAGTTGCTTACCATTAAGGTCTTCATTGACCTTTATTTTGCTATTGCTCACTTATGATTTATTTGAAGAAATAAATGTATATTACTGTATTAAAAGTGTTTGCTATGCAGTATTCAAATAGCTGCTTTTTCTGACACTTGACTGATTTCCTTGTTTAATCGGTGCGCTTTGTTTTACTTAACTCCCACAAACTCTGCTGCTCTGCGATTGCTTATTGCCGGTTCTGTTGTTTTATACTAGGGTACTCTGTAGAGTAGTAGACAAAGACAGTGTCCACTGCATAGCTTTGCTGCTATTTTTATTCTTTCCCCAGCTTTTTTTGACAGAACTGAAAATCTGGAACCAAGCTGCATAAATCTCTATCTTTTTGGTGATTTAAATTGAGAAGAACTTTTAAGGTAGTGGAATTACTGTAATTTTACCCCAATGCAACTAGTAACAGAGTTTGTGCCTATTGAGGAATTCTTTTTTAGGAAATGCTGTTGAATATAACATCTGTAAATTTGATCTCTGAAGGGAACGGTGTCCTCAGGCTTTCTAAAATTCCACAACATCCCTTATTTCTACTGTTTAAACCACACTTGAGCTAATTTAAAAGCAAGATGCACTGATACCCATAGCAACTGATGCCAAAGAAAACTGTCTTCCTTTGTAGGATTTTGCTTAGGGCACAAGACCGAATAGCTGGCCTTGTTGTAAGGATTATGCTGCAGGTGAGTGAATGGAGCCATTCTTTAGCAGACAGTTGGATGCTAGTGAATCCTGGTGCTGGCAAGATGCTGAGCTTATAAGTGCTACACCTGTGGGTTTTTCCTCTTAAGAAGCCTTGACAGTATCTGATGACTTAAATCTGAGCTGTCATCTGGCCAGTTTTCATCTTGCATTGAAAAATATTTTAATGAACTCCTTCACAGAGGGGAAAGGAGCTGTGTTATGTTGTTGTCTCACACTTCTAGTTCATTTTAGCACTCTAACAGTCCTGCCTGTGCACTGAGCAGGTCACAGAAGCAGGAGATATATACTGTATATTAACTGTGCCCCCCCTCACTAGGAATGTCATCTTTTGTGAGCCAGGACCATGTCATAAGGAAAGATTGTACTTTCTGTCCAAGTGCTAGGTGCTGAGAGGAGGAAAAGTTAGTAATTCTTGTACCTAGTTACTCTCACTGCCTTTAAATGGAAACAGCGTGACTAGACTTGTGTGACCAGAAGATAGTGTGCAAAGGAGCGCGGAGCTGTGGCTATGTGTGCCTCAGCCTTCTGCATGCCGTCAGACCTCTTCAGCTGCGTCTGCTCCTCCTCTGCTAACACCTTGTGAAAATTGGCTGTTACATGGGAGAGCAAAGCTTGTAGTTTTAGAACAGACAGACCAAAATTCTGTTATTGCTATCATGACAAATACAGTGTTAACCAGGAAGTTCATAAGGATTTACTAATTCAGGAAGAAATTTTTTACACTGAGGGTGGTGAAGCACTGGAAGGGGTTGCCCAGAGAGGTGGTGGAGGCCCCATCCCTAGAAACATTCAAGGTCAGGTTGGACGGGGCTCTGAGCAACCTGATCTAGTTGATGATGTCCCTGCTCACTGCAGGGGGGTTGGACTAGATGACCTCTAAAGGTCCCTTCCAACCCAAAGCATTCTATGATTCTGTGATTTGTTTTAGGTAAAAATGTCTCATCAAAAGCTTTCTATCTTTTTTTTCCAAAGAAAATTGCTTTTTGATGAAACGAAAATGCTAAAAAAAAGAGTCAGTTTTGGTTTAAGAATATTAGTTTATGGGGAAAAAATGGTAGCCAGACATTTCCATTTCTATTTAATTAGAAACCTAAACCTTTAGAATATTTGGTATTTTTTGTGATACAAATTTTTTTTTAACTTACTCTGAATAAAAAACAAATGTAAAAGAATGAGTCCTTTTTAATGAAAAAAAATCAGATGAATGAATAATGTGCAATTGACAGAGGATTGGATTGCGAGTCTGGTGAGAAAGGTACCTTTTCTGTGGGGAACGGAGGAGGAGAGGACTGTCATTTCTGAATGTGTCAGAAATGCAGGTTTTTTATTCTCTTCTGTGTTCTGCCTCTCATTCTCATTTTTGTGTGTGTATTAAGTGGCTCTTGCTGAGCTCTGCATTGAGGTGTGTCATTGTGATAAATCACTTTTACTGGAGATTATATTTCTCCTCCAAATGAAGCTGCCAGCAAGACACATTTTAACAGTCGCAAGTGACTGCAACATTTTCCTTCACCTTCTCTCTCCCTCCTCCCACCCCCCAAAATATTCCATAAATTCTGACTAAATTGTGTTGAGGACCATGTTTTCTTATGAGAGGGAAAAAATAACAGAGGTGGTAAACTGTCATCACTAGTCAAGGATCTTTATACACGTAAGTAAATCCGTTTTTCTCCCACTTTGGTTATACTTGAGGAGTCCTAGCCTGCTTATAGTATTATCCAATGAAGCTCTCCAAGATGCCCATGAAACAAGGAACCATACAAAAGTTAAGTGAGATGCCCAGGATCAAATATCAGACCCGTGTCATGCCTATAAAGAAGAATCATCAGGTGTTTGCTCTAGCTGTGTGAACCCACATCATCAAGTTCAGGCACCTGATGTCAAGGTCATACAGTGCCTTTAGTAAATTTACTAACTTCTTTTAACAAAGAGTTGTGCCATTTTGTCATCAGTCCAGAACTGGAAAGCTGTTGGAGAACCTCATCTGTCTGATGGTTAGGGAACCTTTTCCTAATTTCTGTCTAAATCTATTCCTGGCTGGTTCCCACTTATTTGTGTTATGCTGATGTCACTGTTCCTACCCTCTAAAAAAAATCAAAATGAATATAGGAAATAGCATATCAGATTTGTAGCAAGAAAGGAGTGCAATAAATTCATTACAATAAAGATCAATTTTAGATCTTTGGTATTTTTAAAGTGCTAGCAACTGGGAGACAGGATATCTGGAAAATGTTGACCATAACATTTTCTTGAAAACTCATATCAGTGTCATCAAAAGCATTACTAAATTTGGTTTGGTTTTGGCAAGTTGTTAATTGGTTTTGACATTTTTGAGAAAATAATTTTGATGAACTTCAGAGGTGCCAGTTTAAATGCAGTCTGAGTCACAAGTAATAGGTTTTACACTCTGATAGCTTTTTGGTGTGCTTGACAGTCACTTGGCTGGTTACAGTTCTATTCCTCACGAAACAGCTGGTCAAATCCCGACTGGAACCTTAAGGCTAATCAAACACATGGGAATCAGTTTTTCATAGATACGTAAAGTAAAACATCATCTCCTTCCAAAGCTGGCCGGTTCCTCAAGTATAAGATGAAGTCACTCAGTTGGTGGAATGAATGGTGTTACTGCTCAGGCTGCACAAGCAATATGGACAAATGGGACAAGTTTTCCAGTCTCCCCAGCTGGTCCCTCTCTCTCAGGACTTCTCTGCTTGTTGACCTGCTTTGGTTTCTTTGCTCTAAAATTTCTGAACTCACTCCCATTTTTTTTTTCTCTCCAATTTTTCCTTTCAGATGAATTCCACATCATTTTGCCCTTGAATTCCATTTATAGAAAGTGGTTGTGAGTGAAAAATCTGTGAAGTCATGTTCCTATGTGAAAGTCAAACAGTTTCAGAGTTTATTTAGTACTTCATTCTATTATCCCTTCCTTTTAAACCTTACATTGCTGGTGGATACTCAAAAGCCACCTTGATTTATGATTTTCTGTGGGTTTTTGTCTTTTTTTCTTGAAAGAGATCTGAGAAAACACCAACATAGGGCCCACAGAAACTTCTTTTCTGCATGTGACCTGTACAGGCATGCCCTTCTATTTTTCTAGCTGAAGCTCTCATCTTTCACAAGTGAATTTCTTTAGAAACAGGAGGTAGAAATAGGCTGGATTTTCAAAGCTAATTTCCAGATGTTAAATGCCAAATCGCAAATGCCAGACCCCTTATTTTGTCAACATCCTATGAACGTCACTCGCATCCTAGAAAAATACTGACTGTAAGCCAGTGTCTTGGATAACTACTAGGACAATTGTAGCAAAGATAACAGATAGGCACGTTATATAGTCCCACAATGATGAAGAGTGCAGCTCGGTTATGGAGGAGAGCCCTGTTCCTCTGTGGTTACTTGATAAACACTTCTAATTATCAGCATTGTCATTTGCATAATGGAATTGTACAGCTGGCCACACGCAGCGAACAGAGTTATCACATGCTCTGTCAGTACTCATGCACAGGAAGAATTGGTGGAAGAATGCTAGCTCTGGGCAGGGGGAAGTAAACAATTTCACATCATAAATGTAGCGACTGCCTGCATAGGAAGAAGGGGTTAACTGTGCTAGATTATGGAACACCTCAGCAGCTTGAGCAGTACTCAGAAAGGCAGCAGTTTGCTGGCCTGTATCAAGAACCACTTTCTGTTGGTTGCAGGAAGCTACTTTGGGTAAACTGTCTTTTTTTGTCATGGTTCAAAGCTGTAAGTCTAGGGAATGGCTTTTTGACAGAGATCCAAACGTCTTAACGTAATGGTCAGCTGCACTTTGATATCCTGTGGTTTTGGCTTTGGCTTCTGCTTGACTGTAGCATAGATGAGTACAACACTGCATTTCATATTCTCATGTACCAGCGTACACTGAAATAAGAGCAGGCTGTGAGAAAAGATGGATGAGTGCTTTACCTTGAAGGCTATAAACACAGCTGCGTAGATCAGCAGATGGCAGACTACTGCTAGCAATGGGCCACAAACAATATGAACTGTTCTTCTTCCCTGTACTGTTCCAGATGGGAGGCCTCTAAAGGGAAAATGGAATATGCTTGTTTTGTGGTGGTCTCTCCAATTCTGCCTTCTGAACACTTGGTTTGTGCTTCCTTTCTGGGGACACTTTTTTCCCCAGTGACATATGATTCAAGATGAGCACAGCCAGCCTCGTTTATTGTATATACTGTTTTATGACTCTGTTTGACCTTGTAACAGATATAACCCTACTCTTTAAGCTATCACCAATCTTAAATGTAATATGGATTTAATAAATAATGTAATTTCTGACACTTGATAGAGTTACAAGTGAAGCTTTTGGACTGCAGAGCCACAATCAGTGAATGACATTCAGAGGGGAGGAACGCATCAAAATTAATCTGCTCCATCTGGGGCAGTTGGAGCTTGGCTGCCAGTGCAGTAAGAGTAAACAGGATTGCATCTTTCAGAATGACATGGTATTTGGCATAAGTAAGTTTTAATTTTGTCCCATTGCTGAGATAGTTAACTCTGGCCATCAGCAAAAA
Organism: Balaeniceps rex; assembly: GCA_013401315.1. Classification (NCBI taxonomy): domain Eukaryota; kingdom Metazoa; phylum Chordata; class Aves; order Pelecaniformes; family Balaenicipitidae; genus Balaeniceps; species Balaeniceps rex. The sequence continues at coordinate 38,787 of VYZW01035948.1, forward strand.
CTGTATCTTAGATGCTGCTCTTCTGTGTGACTGGGCAGTTGTAGAGTACCTGTGCATGGGGCAGCATTGGCAGCTTAGGATGATGGAGTATAAGAGAAATAAATTGATTTTTTTGATTATAAAAACTGACCATTGTTGTGGCTTAACCCTAGCCAGCAACTAGGCACCACACAGCCGCTCGCTTACTTCCCCTGCCCTGGTGGGATGGGGGAGAGAATCAGAAGAGTAAAAGTGAGAAAACTCATGGGTTGAGATAAGAACAGTTTAATAATTGAAATAAAGTAAAATAGTAGTAGTAGTAGTAATAATACAAACCAAGTGATGCACAATGCAATTGCTCACCACCTGCCGACCGATGCCCAGCCAGTCCCCAAGCAGTGATTGCTGCCCTCCGGCCAACTCGCCACAGCTTATATACTGAGCATGACATCATATGGTATGGAATAGCCCTTTGGCCAGTTTGGGTCAACTGTTCTGGCTGTGCCCCCTCCCAGCTTCTCGCTGGCAGGGCGTGAGAAGATGAAAAGTCTTTGACTGGTGTAAACACTACTTAGCAACAACTAAAACATCAGTGTGTTACCAACATTATTCTCATCCTAAATTCAAAACACAGCACTATACCAGCTACTAGGAAGAAAACTAACTCTATCCCAGCCGAAACCAGGATAACCATCTACTTGTGTCTTTATGGCATCAGGTATCAAGGGTTTCCTGGTGGGAATCACTTTCTTAGTGATGTGAAGAAAGAGAAGTGGACTATTGTCTGTCAGCGTGTGCTAACCTCTGCCATCAACAGACCAAGAGTGGTCCGTGAAACACCTTGGTAATATCCTGTTAGTGGTGTGCTAGTAACATAATGAGTTGTCTGAATGTCTTCAGTTTCTGACTGAGGGCTCACAGATATGAATCATGAACTCTGAGAAAGGATTTGGGAAATCAGTCACCTCAGCAACAAATCCCTTTCCCAAAGAGCTGCTGTTATTTTCCAGATATAACATTTTTGTAGGACTATCAGAGCATTCTACAGAAAAAATTTCCTCTCTTGCACATGAAATATTAGGAATTGGGTTTGGTTTACATTTTTTCTCTGCTTCCCAAGTGCTTAGTAAATGAAACAAGCAGCAGAGGATGAATATTCTCATCAATCATCTTTTGCTTGTATATGCTAGTCAAGACCTAAAAATCCTCTTGGAGGGAAAGGGGAGAAGCTCTGGAGGCTTTCCTTTATGTTACTTCAAACGTAAATACTTCCAGTTAAAGCCCAAAACCCCATAAAGTAACTTCGTCAACTGGCTGCATAGTGGCATAAAACCAAGAGAGACTGCCAGTCTGCAAGGTTGTCTCTTCCGTGGCCAGCTACATCCATAATTCTGACTGTGCAGCATGGGTTGACCCCAGCAGACATTCAGTTCAGGGCTCCCTTAGAAGTTTCGGAGGGAATGCTAAGCAGCCACTGAGTTGTTTAGAGTTTTCGTGTCACATAAGCAATTGCAAACATCCTATTTCTAACCATAGCCAATGAAGGCGCTCTGATGTAAGAATGCTACAGCAGACGACTCAATATATTATTTTCCATAGAAAATTTCTTGCTAATCCTCCCTTGTTAGATAAAAGCCCCAGTATTTCAGGGTTTTCATTTTCTTGAATGATTTCCAAGTTTGACCAACAGTATTTTTTTGTGAACACATCTTCAGATGACCTCTTGGAGCCAGAACCTCAACAAATACTGAGGAGGGCTCTGTAATATGAATTTACATGTCGTCTGAAATCTTCACTGTTTTGACACAAAGATAACACCTATATGATAGCCCTTAGAACAGGAGGTTAAATGTGTGGTTTCAACACAAAATGCAGTATTAAGGAAAATTGTTGTTGGGAATGATTGCATCTTGCAGTGAAACAAAAATAATAATTGAGCATTCTAGGGTTTGCTGTTGAGATTATCATCTTCAATTTATTAATGACCTGGAAAAAATGGACCATAAGCTTTCAAAATTTGTGGATAAAAGCTATGGAGCTTGTAATGTCCATGCAAAGATATGTAAATCAATGGGACAATCATTATTACAGTAGATGAAATTTCATTTGGCTACGTGTCAAGTACTACATGCAGGCAAAAATAATCTAGGCATTTTCTATGTAGTATGCTGATGGACTTCAAGCTTCCCATTTCCTCTAAGGAAATAGTGAGCAGCCCATGTAAGTATTTAATTAAAAAATATGTCTACCCAACGAGCAGAAATTGTAGCAAAACAGTTAGGACACCCAGGAGCACTGTATGTGGCATAGGGTGAAAGAGAGCAGGTGGATACTGTATTGCCACATCAAGTGTTCATTTTCATCTTCTGTGACCTATGGTTTCCCATAAGTCTGGGATTCGTCTCTGTCGTACTCAAGCTGTGTATTAGAGTATTATTGCTCTGTCTACTATCTTTTACATTTCCAGTGCTTTTGGCACCTGAATAGCTATAAATGCCATAAAAATGCAAGTTGCAAGTGGACAAAAGGATGTATCGCAACAAATGGAGGTTTGACATGTGCATTTGCGACCTTCAGTTCCTGCCTTGTATATAAAAAGCATCCATTTGTCTACCAACACAGCATCTCACTGCCTCGCTGTGTTGGTATCTCAGGTTCACTAGCAGAGCTCAAGGACTCTTCCTCATATTCAACATGGCTTATGTTATGCCTTAGCCACTGGGCATCATCTTCATAGGATCACAGACTCTCACTGTCCCAGTGGCATACAGCCGTTCTAGAGTTATATAGGAAAGCAAGCTTTTCCAGGAGGTAGGGAAAAACAGACTTGTTACTGGTAAGATGATGACTCTCAACTTTCGGTTTTTTAGAACACAGTAAAAAACTGGTTTACATTGCTCAATTTGTCATCAGTTGCTCATCCACACTTGCTTTTCTCTTTTTCCCTTATACGCTGCTGAAACCCTGGCATTTTAGCCTTCTAGGGACACGAGAATTGCACAAGATGCAACCCTAAATCAGTTAACACTGCATTAAATACAAGCTTGCATCATACTAGATGTTCCATAGACAGTTTGTATAAAACTTCTAGTGAGCACAGAAGGGTCCTTTCATTTATATAATAACTTCCTTTTTTCTGTAGTGTTATTCTTAGGTTACTTTGTCATGGATGATGAAATATATGTTTCAAAAATGTATTTGTGTACCAATATCACAAACCATTAAGGCTTCATAACTAGTGATCTACTTCTTGTGAATAAGTACTAAGGAAAGCTCTCAAAACTGTAAAACAGTTCGTGGCTTCCTCATTTCCATCAGTTTGTGCCATCCTGGCTTAAAGTAGTCTGTCTTTTTTAGTAGTATCTCAGATGAGCAGCAATAACAGGAGCCCCAGGGTAACAGGCACTGAGCTATACTAAAGTTGTAAGTATGGGAAAGGCTCAAATCACCAAACAGCTATGATCTGTGCCATCTAGAAAGCAAACTCTCTGAAATATTTCCAGGCCTCTCTAGCATTTCTTAGTCTAATCAAAGAAGAGAAGAAATGCAAGTTCTTCTATGATCACTTGGAAAATTATCTGGAATGACTACCTTAAGTCACAAAAAGGAACCCATAAGAAGTGATTGGCATGTGCCTAAACATATTGTTATATCCGTTGAGGAGTGGATGGTGGAAAGAAAAGTAAAGGATATGGATATGCTTTAATATTGGCTCATCTTGCAAAGATAACATCAAATAAAGGTGACATCAGAAGACCAGGAAAGAGTGTGAAACCAGACCACACATTCTTATCACTAAACTTGCATTGCAATAGGCATGGCAGTAGTAGTCCTATACATTCAGACTCACCATTGGTTATAAACCCATACCTTAGCACTTACAAAGATGATTCTTCAAACAGTGAGATTCAGAAATACTTATAAAACCTAGGATACAAGACCCTGGTAAAACCTGCCAGTGTTGCCCAAGCGTACCAGACAATATCCCTTGAAAGCACTGAGCTAGCTAATGACGGCATAACACAGCGTATAACAGCAAGGGTGAGGCATTCCAAGGGCTAAGACTGCTGTAAAGGTATATAGCTATTCTTAACAAAAACTGAGCTTGCTTTGCAATGCCCACAGCTTGACCATTCATTTGCAGGGCCCAGAAATATAATATAAAATAGGATTAGTTTTAATTTCTGTAGACAAAGGTAATTGAGGGACTTGGCTTGAAGTTTTACAGCCACCCTTCACCTAAAAGCAAATGAGCTACTTATAGCCAGCCAGATCTGGTTTAGGGATCTGGAGAAACCTATAGCTACAGGCTTATTGATTTTGGGGAAGATCCCAAATGAGTTCATAGCTGTAGGGTTTCCTGCTCAGGCCATGGCTGATGGCAGGAGATCATCCGAAAGTTTCCTACTGGCTGGCAGCCTGAAGCTGAAACAGCTCCTCTGTTGAGCAGCCAGCTGACTGCAGCCAGAAAGGAGGGCTCTCTTGCTAGCGTGAGAAGTAGCACATTGTGGAATGAGATCTGCTCTCATTATCAATTAGCACTTGGGATACTCAGACCATTAGTCCCTGCAAACAGCTGGAACTCCTCCTAGTTAAAAAGTCTTCCTCCAGAAATCCCTATCCAGCCACTGCGGAAGAATTGATATTGCTGTAAGTGTGTTTATTATGAACCTGAGGCTTAGCTTCCTAAGCAATCTCCCCCTCCGCTCTTCACCCAGCAGGCAAGCACATAATTTCCCCATACAGAATCTTACACCAGTTAATCCAGTGTCCCAGGTTATTTTATGCTGCTTGACTTCAAGTGCTCTTAGCTTTACTGAACATGTCTATATCATTTTAAGTGTACGGAGGCTAAATTCCAAAAGCTGTTTTGCTGTGCCTGCTGCAAATGCTTGGATATGTTCCAAGTCCTAGTCTGGCATTTAAAAGGGATTTTCCAGGATGTTGCAATTCACCCAGCACTATAACTGTGCCAACCCCAAAGCTTTTCTGCCTTCAAAGATACACTACTGCATGTAGTAAAATTGTGTTCCAAGGCACACAAAGCATTAAAAAGACCAGCTCAACCAATGGCTTTATTTGCATAGACATTAAACTATCCACAAACGCTTTATCTAAGCCACTTTCAGGCTGTGTGAACTATTCAAAGTTTCAGTGCTGCTGTGTGTATAGAAGTTTATGTGACAAAGCATATTCTTGTGTCTGCTCCTGTATGCATGTGGCCTGCCTGGAGCTTTTCACGCAAAGGAGGAATGTCCACTTCCCTTTTTCCCAGTAAGTCACAGCACCCAAACCCAGACATAGAGATTCTCCCTACAATCTCAATGCTTCCTTGGAAGAGAGGGCACAGAAAATGTGGCATTACAGGGAGCAACTCTTCAAGTAAAGGGTGGGTCTGTTTCTGATGAAAATGGAAAAGTGGGGTGTCTGTTGTGGCGGTGACATGGCGTTGTTAAAAACTAAATTACTAAATGTTTTAAAAAAAGGGTGGATGGGAGAAGATATATTTAGCAATTAGTAATATAACTAGTCCTGCCCTGGACTGAGTGCTTTACCGTGTCTAATTTAAACTGAACCATTTGTAATGAACAGATTGACCCTATCTCTGCATATAGTACAAAACTCTGCCAAAAGTGAAGTAAAATAGTTACTGTTGAAGAGCTTAAACAAAACAAACCAGAATAATTCTGCAAAATGGCACGTAAGTTTTAAACTGCATTGTTGCAGCCACTGCAAATTTAACATTGTTCAGATGAAGTTGCCTTGTGCTGATTCTCAAGGTCCCAAAGCTGGCACTTGGTTATGAATCTAAACTACAAGCCTTTCTGGAAAGATATGCTTTAGCCAAACACAAGTTACTGGGATCAAATATATAAGGTAAGTGGCTGAAACATAACTGTCTGATTTTAAAAGGTCAGATAAAGCTACTGAAAGGTATATACTGGCCTTAAACTAGATGAATTTTAGTGAGACTGAATGTTTTAAACATGAGAGCCTATGTACGTAAGTACTTGCATGAATACAGTTTCCAGCTTGACATTGGGGGTGAGTTTGCCTGGCTAGCTGAGTGGTTGCCTAAACCAAAGGTTCCGGGTCCCAGCTGCTACTGCTGTTCAGGAACGCTGAAGGTGGCTGCAGAGACCAAACCTCATGCTCCACTGTGGTTGCGCAGCCCTGGCTTACAGGAGGCTGCGGCCCACCCTGAGCTGATTTGCTGTTGCATTACTGGTTATGTAACGCTAAGCTACGAGTGTTCCATGTCCTAGTAAGAACAGCAATACGGAGAGCAGTAGTTTGTCAGGGCAGACGAGCCGGTTCTCTAGGATGTAATTAAGTGCTGACAAGCTTAGACATAAGATACATGTAATAAATTAGTTATAGTACCTGAGTAAGAAGGATGAACTCTGCCGCAAAGGCAATTACACAAAATTTCATCCTTGGGACCACTTCCGCACATTCATGTGTGTTGGGAAATCACGTAAAAATTTTATGTGTCTTTAGCAAAACTGAGACATTATTAACATAATATTACCATAAACAGATATAAATTTTTAAGTCCAAGTGAAATTTAGGAAGGCTGTTGCAATAGCACCTGTTTTTGACAGTGTTGTCAGTCTTCTGGCTTTAGAAGCAAAGAAGTAAGTATGGAAACGCTCTTAATCTGCTCCTATATAAAACAACTGGACTTTTAATTACTGAACTGATCTTTAAAAAACTCAGCAATCTGCTATTAAAAAACTACCAGACCTGGGTTTCACAAGATTGCTTCTTCAGAGCTGCTAAACATTCCGGCTGTATTCAAGTGGTTTTCAAGCCCTGCAATCAACACAGGAGCTATTTTAAAAGTTGTATTTGCTAGTTTCCCTTTTTTCCATTTGCTTTTATTTTAATTCTTTCTTTGTTTTTCATCCCTTCTGGTCACATTCAACTTGTGTTTAGCATATCTGTGTGTTTATGTTGGAGGATAATTTTACTCTTACAAGCAAGAGAAATTATTGGATTTTTTTATCTTCTGTTTTAAAATGCTTTTCATTGAGGGTAGAGAGGGGTGGGAAGGGCCCTAAAAGAGTTGCTGACCCTTAAAGAAGAGTTGTCATTTCAGTAGCAATAACCCGCAACTTGTCTCTTGAAAGAAATTGCCTGCTATGCTTCAAATAATGAGGAATATTGTTTTATTTGCTTCCATATAAGCTGCTGAACAGCTAAGATATTGAATAATTTAATTTTTCTTATTATACAAGGTCTGGAGCTATTTTCCCCATTGGCTTGCACTGTAGTTTAGCTTGGGTTATTTGTGTTAAAGCCATGTAAATGGTAGGGGATCAAAAGACCCAAAAGAACAAGAATAGAAGATGTGTCAAGAATAGCAGTATTTTGTATTTGATGGTGTCACTGAAATGCACCAATGTCTAGGGGAAAGAAGGTGACAATGGAACTAGCATTCTGTGAATATTATCCATGGGCAGAATCTTAACCAAGAATCTGGGGCAAATGGCTGTTCAAAATTAAATGTACTGTTGGATCTTCAGTATCAGAGCAGATGGGGCTTTACCTTTTCAAATCTCAGCCACATAATATATAAGCTAAGCAAAAGTGTACGTGACAGAGAAGAAGATTCAAGATGGAGAAAGACAATATCAAATACAAAGCACTTATTTGTAAACCTGAGCAGTGCACAATTTGACTGAGAAAAAACAATGATGTAATCAAAACTAAATGGAGTCCAGGACATTATTAGAATTAGCGTCTCCATTGATTAAATGAGTTGCTGACAGCAGCAGCAGCGTTGCTGGGCTATCAGTCTTGCACTATTGTTTGACATTTTAAAAGAAAATGATGAATGTCACCAAGTTTTTTGCCATTATTTGTATGATGTAAGAGAGTTTCCTTGATGGATTTCAGATCTCCCAGTTTAGTGGGATCCTGAGCACATCAAAATATTTACTGCTTATCTTAATTGGAGGCAAGTTTAATTTGTTTTTTCTGCTGTGGTTCCAAAAGCAAGGGCTTGTCTACTTACACCTTGAACTAAATTAGAAAAAATCTGTTTTGATTTATTCTGACAGTTATTTCAATGCAAGTCTGTGTGTACATACCTCCTTTGGCTGTAGTATCTTAAAACTGACTTAATCCTAGTTAGTGTGTAGATGAGCTTTAATTGCCATCTTCCACAGTGCTTTTCTAAAGCTACATGTTTTTCATACATTTTGAAGGCAGTGCAGCTGGACACTTGGCTATAGCTCGCCTTTCAGGAAGTGATCTTCTGTTTTGTGTCTGGCACAATGATGCTTCTTCTGGTGCCAAAGAGGAGGCAGCGGCCACTCTCTGCTGCGTCCTGGCAGAGGCGCAGGGCACAGATTGTTAGTGACCTCTTGTGGAATCGAATAATTGCAATGGAGCTGATCCAGTCATACAAGGGCACACTCCATCCCCCTTGGTCCTGGCTCTTCTAAGCTGTTCTAAAACCTCTTGAAACAAAAATGAAGATAGGTACACTACCTCTAATTTGGCCACGTTTACCACACTTCCAGTATGGCAAATACCTTGTGATCCTTAACAATTAGAAGAAATTAGGATTTACTAAAATTGGTACTGACAGCAACAGATCAGTTTGGGAGTGCCTTAGTATCCTTAGGGGAGTCTGTTGAAGAATACCTGCTTAGCTGCTGGGAAATGACAGCATCCTCGCAGATGTCAGTATGCTGCAAAACGTCTCTGGAGTATGCTTCATACTTGCTTTCCATTATATATCAATGTCGCTTGCATTCTGTGCCTGCAGAATGATGAGAGGCTTGTCCTAATTGCTATTGCTTTTCCAAGCTCAGGTGGAGGATCTGATCATGGGGTTCATGAGAAGTAGGAAAATGGGTTTCAACATGAGCCAAGTCCTTAGACTGGCACCTTTCAGTGCATGTAAATATCACTTGTCTAATGGAAGTTAGAGGCGTGATAAACAAATAGAAATTACAGCCTTGTGTACATATATTCCCCAAAGACTAAAGACTGATTTGAAGTTAGAGCCTGTGCCCCACTGACCACTCACTCAAGCACTGGGTCACTGCTTTCTCTCTCTTGTAATACTGTCTACAGCCTTTTTACCTGTACCTAATTCTTCTGCTCTTACATTCTTGCCCATCAGAGGTCTATCTTTAAAATCCACCTTCTCAGACAAGACTTTCTGACAGAGACTCAGGCCACCCTTCCCTCAGTCTCCCTTCTTCCTGCTAAGTAGCTGTCACAGAAATATCATAGAATCATTTGGTTGGAAAAGACCTTTAAGATCATCGAGTCCAACCATACCTGTCCACTACTATACCATGTCCCTAAGCGCCTCATCTGCCTGTCTTTTAAATACCTCCAGGGATGGTGACTCGACCACTTCCCTGGGCAGCCTGTTCCAATATTTGACAACCCTCTCCATGAAGAAGTTTTTCCTAATATCTAATCTAGACCTCCCCTGGCGCAACTTGAGCCTGTTTCCTCTTGTCTTCTCACTTGCTACTTGGGAGAAGAGACCAACACCCACCTCGCTACAACCTCCTTTCAGGTAGTTGTAGAGAGCAGTAAGTTCTCCCCTCAGCCTCCTCTTCTCCAGGCTAAACAATCACAGGTCCCTCAGCTGCTCCTCATAAGACTTGTGCTCCAGACCCTTCACCAGCTTTGTTGCCCTTCTCTGGACATGCTCCAGCAACTCAATGTCCTTCTTGTACTGAGGGGCCCAAAACTGAACACAGTACTCAAGGTGCGGCCTCACCAGTGCCGAGGACAGGGGAAGGATGACTTCCCTGGTCCTGCTGGTCACACTATTTCTGATACAAGCCAGGATGCTGTTGGCCTTCTTGGCCACCTGGGCACACTGCTGGCTCATGTTCAGTCGGCTGTCGACCAACACCCCCAGATCCCTCTCCGCCAAGCAGCTTTCCAGCCACTCATCCCCAAGCCTGTAGCGTTGCATGGGGTTGTTGTGGCCCAAGTGCAGTACCCGGCACTTGGCCTTGTTAAACCTCATGCAATTGGTCACAGCCCATTGATCCAGCCTGTCCAGGTCCCTCTGCAAAGCCTTCCTACCCCCTTCCACCCTCTGACAGAAGTGCTCTGTGTGAGGCTCCTTCTGTAGCCTGCCAACCCCAGTCCACGCAGTCCTGTCAGAAAAGCAGGGCTCGCAACAGCCAAGTGGCATGTGCACAGTGCCTCTTTTTGCCCCAGGCTGAGGATGTGGTGGTATTATCGCTAATGCTTTTAACTGCTTTGCCTTGCTTTTTGTCCAGAGACCTCAAAAGCCACACGGGAAGCAAAAATGTATTTCCAAAGATGGGAACATTGCATCACTAGAGGGCATCCCACACCTCATCACAGCCACAGCCAGCAGCAAATCCCAGGGTGGCAGAGGGGCAGGCAAGCAGGGTCCCTCAACTCCATTCTGCTCCCTGGGGAGCATGAGGTTTTCTGTATGTAAAACTGATTGAATAAGGGAGTGATTTTCCTTATAAAATAGTAATACAAGTATCCAGTCTGTGCTGTAAATGCTATTGCACTGGTACTGAAGTATTACAGACTGCTTCTGTTCAGGAACAGTTGTTAGTATAAGTCTTTGGTATTATACCAATGGAAATAGATCTGTGTACATTTACACATGCGTAGGTGGGTAGGAATGTTACCATTTTAACTAGACCAGAATAAATAAAGCAATATAATATTTGGTATGTACAAAAGATTACACAAAATAAAAGCATCCAGATCAGCAGGGGTTTTCTCCTCTGCTTTTGTTCAGTTTGCTAAGACTTAAAAGACGGGAATTTGTAAGCCAAGGAGAACCCCTTTCTGATTCGAGCTTTCTGTGAAAGAAGTCAGGTACATGCTGCCTGCATCCTGAGCACAGAGGTCTCAAGCACTGTGGCAAAGAACATAGCGAAATGTTCTAAGTGGAACATTTAAAAAAAAAAAAAAACAACCAAAAATAGATACCAGTAATGCAGCAAGAGAGAAGGGGGAGGGTGAAGACAGCTTCGTTTTACAAATGTCTTTGTTGAGACAGTAACTGGATACAGAAATCCAAGTCACAGTGGGATTCAGAGAGTGCACATCTGCCTCCCAGCCCTTGTGTTTCCCAGAGCAGTGGTGGCTAGCTGAGAGCTTTAGAAGGTGGTTATATGTGTCTGCCTCTGAAGGCAGATTTTGAGGTCCACTTTTGGGTGCCCGAAAGATAATGAATGTAACATCTGTTCGCTGATATTGAGCAGACTATCTTCCAATATGGACCTCTTTCCATATCTCATTGTTCTCCTAGAAGAGATACTAAATTAACTTTTACCACATAATTTTACTACGGCCTGCTCTACAAAGAAGCAGTATACAGCTCTGGCTCCAGTGAGACAGCCAGGTGGGGCCCACTGGCCATGACTACTCAGTGAAAAAATTGTAAGAATAGAGGATCTTCAGCAGAAATTCATGAAACACCACACTTTATGTGTCCCACTGAGGCCCAGGCAAAACTTATCCATGAGCTGGTCTTAGACTGGAATCTGTTGGTTAAGTAACCTGCCTGTGGGAAACCATCGATGCTGATATCCTGGGCTTTCCAGAATTTCTTTGCTGTAAATCCCTGCAAAATCTAATTCTTTTCTTTCCTACCATGTAACTCTATGTTATCATGCCAAGGCTTCTCTTAAGTAAAAGTTTCCTTTTAACAAAATCTAGCCAAACAGCAAGGCCTTTTTCCAATAGTCTTATATGGATATCTATGCCACATCAACGGTCTCCACTAGAGAAAAAATTGCATGTTTTCATGTGAGGCTGCACACAGGTTTGGTTCTCACATGAAGCCTCACCACAACCATATTTGCTTGCTTTCTTTTCTGTCTTTGCCATCTTTACATCAGGGTTAAAGGACTGTACTGAAGGAATCTAGAGAACTTGTTGATTTCCCATCCTGTTAATCGACTCCATATCTATTGCATACCCTCTCTGTTCGTAGTCTGTTCCTTGGGGCTTCTCTGTAGCATCTAGTTACAAATAGGGGCCAGGTCTACCTCTTTGCGTAGCCGAGCATCAAGGTTTTCCAGTCTTGGAATATATTGCTTCTGCATCCTCTGGTATGCTGTTCTCCAGATCATATAGATCAACTCTATTTATTTCAAGACCCACAGCAAGCCTTAGCAAAGGCAAAGGCTGGAGCTCTGTGGCAGTTCTTGGCAGGAAGCTCTTTGCATAAAGCCTATTAGGGCAGTGACAGCTGAGCTTCCCCCTTAACAACTTGCAGAAGCAGATTGGAACAAATTGTTCTTGTGGTTTGGTGTTTTTTTTGTTAAATACGTATTTTGAGAGTAAAGTTCAGTGCATGCACGCACATACACACTACTGAATTATTTTAAAATAGGAACAGAAAAAAAGATGAAAATAGAGGTCAAAGAGACACTAAAGAAGGGACACATATCTTTCTGTTCTGTTTGATGTTTTTGAAGGCGAGGAATGCCCAGATTCAGAAAAATCAGTGTTCTTTTCTAATCCAGTGTTAAAGGTCCAAGGTCCAAGACTGAATCTGAGAGATTTTAAACATGCAAAGGGGAGCCAAGTGCTCATGTAGTCTTTTCAACTCAGTAGGATTTGAGGTCTTTTAACTCTCACTTGTGCCTCTGAAATTCTCCTTCTCCATGTTTGTAGCAAGCAATAAAATTCGAAGAAATGCTTTGGGGACTCACAGGGATCATTAGACAAGGATGCTTCTGAAGCAGCCCTGGCACTACACAAGGCATCCTGTCACATGTCTGTGCCTGTCCCCTCATTAATAGACATATGTGTAAATCTGAATCCTGAGATGCAGGTATATCCTGCATTCATAGATATTTTCTCTTTAATGTTATAATTATTTTTTTTTTACCTTGCTAAATACTTTCCCACTTATAGATATGGAAACTCATAGGTAAAAATTAAGTGGTTCCTTAAAAGATTTCTTGGATATAAAGGCAGATACATCATTTGCACAGGCCAGAGCTCAGGCATGCTGTATATATGCTATATGTCTGGGAAAGTGTTACATTTCATAGACTGCATGTATCAGTGGTGAGATTTCTTGCTTCTCTAACAATTTAAAATTGCAGGTAAGTGTATTCAGAGTCTCTGGCTTTCTAGCAAGTTGCCTGCGTAGTGCTGTTCTTGTGAATGGGAAGATCACCACAGTAAATGTGGAAGGCATTTGAAACAAAGGCCTTGTGTAAATGATTGTATAAGCCAGCACATCCCATCAGGACCAAAAAATCTGGAGTATGACATATTCTGATGTAGTAGCTAAGGGCTTTGGAGAAGTTAACTGCTTCCATGCTAGGATAGTGGAAGGCCCTGTCCAGTGAATATATTATAACTAACATAGCAGCTAGCGGTATAGGATAATAAACACATTCTGCTGTCCAGACGCTTTGCATACACAGTGCATCTAAAGGGTTAAATATAGTTGTTCTCAGCAGTGTTTGGCCTGGCTGAGGATTAGAGCTTATTTTAGCTGTTCTTCCTAAACATAGCAAAGGTCACGAGGGAACAGGCTTTGTTGCTGAGTCTTATTGGCCTTGTTCCTTGTAGGGGTTTTGCAGGAGGACAGGATTGTCTCACTTACAAGGATAATAGATGACAAGCCTGGTGCTGATTAACCTCATTTTAATTGATAATTAATTTTAAACCCTATTTACTTTCCCTGGAACAGCTGAGACTTCAAGGGAATCACAACAGAGGTGAACAAGAACTGAAATCTTCCCCAAGGAAATGATACAGGCGGGAAGGAGAAAAGGCGAAGGTAGATGCATATTCAGATTGTCAGTTTGGATCTTCATTAGATTTATTGCTTCTGAAAATGGAGGCCTCTCACGTTTTGCTGGCTATTGCACATGCTTCCTCTGCTAAGGGATCCCAGTCTTGTTCTGCAAAGACCACTACATTCCAAATTCTTGGTCCTTCCTTAGCCCTGCTTGCCATTTAGCCTTCTTTTTTCTTTATTAGAACTCCTTTTGCTTCATTTCTGAGCCTAGCAAATAGGTGGAGTGGCCTGCTGGCCATCTGGGAGCATGAATACTCCTTGAAATATATGTGGTGCTCCATAATTTTACAGTAGCAAAAGCTTGAGAATGTGTGTAAAAGGTCATTTTTATTCATAGCCCAACTCTTAGTACATTCTGGAGTTAGTTCTGCAAATCAGAGCCTTCCAGGATTAACAGCTGCATTAAGTTTCCTAGCAATGCATTCCTGCAGGAGCTTTCCTTATCATAGTTAAAATCTATTGAAAGCCATAATGACTGCAATAACAAGTCTGCCCTTCTACAGCATGGTTTAGAGAGGGATCTCAAATCATTTTACAAACATTAAGGAGTTAATTCCTTAAACACCTTTGAGATGCATGTCATCCTTGTGGTATAGGCTGATAAACTGGAAGTCTGAGTAATTTATTCAGGGTCACATAACATCTACGGCAGAGGCAGCAACTCCTCCTGATGCTAGGAACTGCTCTAAACTTATTTCCAGGACAATGTGACAACATGAGCCACATTCTAAATTACCTTTTATATCAAGATTGCAGTTCATCTTTCTGTAGTAGTTATGGCATTGCAGAATCTCTGCTCAGTGGAATTACTAACTCCATTTTACTTGGTTATGTTTGTAGCCTGGTTATTCAGTACCTTCATCCTACATCGTAGGGCCTTTTAAAATAATGCAGATAATTTAGTCTGAATTTACATAATCTCACTTGATCATTAGGTATAATCAAGGTCTATTCTCACAGTATCATTCTGAGATATTCACACACATTGAATATGAAATGCCACCTGTGACACCTCCCCCTGCCTTTGCTGATCAGAGTACCTCTCATTCAGGTAACAGGAAAAAAAGAAAGCTTTTCTGAGTCCTGATGTGAGTTCCCAGAGTGATTGAAGTCTTACACTGGGCAGTGCTAGAAGAAAGATTCCTTGGGGTAGCTTCATACTGTATCAGCATTAGCGCAGGAAGGTTAGAAAACATAGCCCCTATTTAATCAGATGGAACTAGAAATGCTTTTCTAAAGGGCATCTGACACTGCAGGCAATTTAACCCTTTATAACTAATATCAGCTGATCCCACTTCTACCTTTCTTGTTTTAATGAATGATTGAACGTTCATCCTAATGAATGCTTCTCTTTGAAAATTAACAGTTTGCATTTCATTACCTGTATCTGGATAGGTAGATAGTTAGCATTATAGATTCCAGTTTTGTTTCAGTGACTGCAGATCAGCTTCCCTTCATTTACAGGTTAAAAAAAAATCCCGAGGTGCAGTTCTGCAGATTCAAAATGGAATCTGAAAGTCAGGGTGGGTTCACTCTGGCTCCTTCATCATTAGCAACAACAAACATTCTGCTAGTCGTTCCTTCTATTGTAGAATATTTCTAGTCCCTTACCAAATTAGGCATAGACCCCATCTCTTAGGGCAAGTTTTTGAAGTTGCACAGGTTGCTTGCAAAACTGCCCATTCCCAACAGTTTTTCCAAATGGGTCCTACCAAGAGGAGAATTGTTTGAAAATGTGGCCACAGTTTTAAGAGTAATTTTGAAGTTCTTGCCTTCATAACTGCTTTGCTCTTTTTTGCCCAGTGACATATTCAGACCGTGGGTCTCAGCAAAATACTTGCAGCTTATGGGAGGAACATAGTATGATGAAACACGAGCTAGCACTCCTGATTACGTGTTCTAGCCCCAACATTGTGAGTCTCCTGCATCTGTCACACTTATAAAATGGGGATTTTTTTCCACTTTCAGTGCTTATGGTAAAGCTCAGTGTTTGTTTATAGAGGACATTGGGATACATGCACAGACGGAATGTGGAAATTCTATTAATGAAAGCAATTTAGTTTTAATATCTGCTATGTAAGTGCTGGATCTGCTCAAGCAGAGACAAGTTATTAAATGTCATAGTAAAATGATGATTAGAGCAAGCCCCTGGCTACGGTCTTTCCCACATTTAAAGTAACTTCAAGCATCAGGATCCTACTGCTACAACTGGCAGCACAGGTGGCTTACCTGCTTACATACACACATGTAGGATTTCCCCAAGCTAGATGTTCCATGTGCTTTTTGATAATGCTTTCTTTCCTTCTTTCCCCCCCCGCCCCTTTGCACTGGAAAGAGGAAGATATTTCCCTTTTGCTTTCTTCCTAAAGGCTGCTATGTGTTTTTAGCCACTCAGGATGTCGCCAAATAACACACTGACTCTGAACTTGCGTTGTCAGCCTTCCCTGTAAAGCCCCTCCTGGGAGGTTTATGGCTCACTCCCTACAGCTTTGCTGATACAGCATGTAATGTTTATACCTGCAATCAAGCATTGGCTGAGCTGAAGCCCAATGCTGGCAGCTTCTTTCTTTCTCCCTCTGCTCCCCCTTCCCTTGCAACTCTGCGCGGGTGATACTGGATTGATATAGTACATACAGCAGCGATTGCCTATATAAAAGTAAAAAAAAAAATGGCATTACTTAATAGCCAGAAAAAGTTGTATGTGCTCTGCNTGATTTACTGTGTATTCCCAGTCCATGTTAGCTAAACCAAAAAAAACATATCTTGCAGACTTTTGCCAGCATTTGACTAAATGGGTTTGAAGTCACTCTTTACTTAAATCAGTGCAGCTGTGGGAGAAAATAAGGCCAAATGCATTCAGTTATCTTGAAGACAGTGCCAACAAAATGCATGAAGAACGGCATC
>VYZW01035948.1:67060-81158 GCA_013401315.1 Balaeniceps rex
GTTGTTCAGCCTGGAGAAGAGAAGGCTGCGGGGAGACCTTCTTGCGGCCTTTCAGTACTTAAAGGGGGCCTATAGGAAAAATGGGGACAGTCTTCTCAGCAAGGCCCGTTGTGACAGGACAAGGGGTAATGGTTTTAAACTAAAGGAGGGTAGATTTAGGCTAGATATAAGGAAGAAATTTTTTACAATGAGGGTGGTTAAGCACTGGAACAGGTTGCCCAGAGAGGTAGTGGAGGCCCCATCCCTGGAAACCTTTAAGGTCAGGTTGGACGGGGCTCTGAGCAACCTGATCTAGTTGATGATGTCCCTGCTCACTGCAGGGGGGTTGGACTAGATGACCTCTAAAGGTCCCCTCCAACCCAAAGCATTCTATGATTCTATGATTCTATGATTCTATGATTCTATGATTCTGAGCTTCTTGCATTCTTGTGAGCACAGTATTTAAAATTTATCTCTCTGTTGTAAGGTAAAATGGAATTTTCAGAAGAGGTAAAATGTGTAATTGTTGTTTTTATTTTAACTGATGAAATAGCTAACTTTTTTTCACATGGAACTGATGCTTTCCATGGAAATTTTGTCTATGTTAACTTTGGTGAAAGCTTCAGACTATTTCTGGCAGTAATTAAAAGCATTCAAGAAATGCCTGTCACTTCATCTCACATATTTCCACAGGGTAGTTTATTTGTGTTTTATGAAAGAAATAGAAAACACAGCAATATGACTTCTGCTTAACTTTAACTATCTCGCATCTTGAGGCAGCCAGTGACAAGCAATTTTTCTTCCTTGGAAGCTGTTCTTCCAGATATCACAGCATGGAGCTGCTGATAGGATTTTCACAAGAAAAATAATAACACCTAGCATTCACTAGCACCTGCTGTCCAGCAATCTTAAAGTGCTTTTGAGAAATATTTATTAGGATTCATGACTATGAAATTGGTAAAATTTTATTGAACTGGGTTTGCAAATTAGAAAACTGATCATTGTGTCTCTAATACTCAAAAGTACCGATAATTTAAAATGTCAGCATTTTTGAAGGCTTAATTTGAGGGAACTGGGTCCTGATGTTCAGAGCATATCAGTTCCCACTTTCTTCAGAAAGGGTTAATTGCCAAGAAATTGAAGAGTTGGGCCCACAGTTTTCCAAAATTAAGAATGAGCTGAGAAGATACTGCTACAGAATATTTATGTCTAGTAATTGCTCAAAGGGACAAACAGGCTCGTGTAGTAGTTAAGCTGAGAATAAAACTAGGATCTATTTTATTTGCAGGATCCTCTTCTCATTCAAATATTTATAAAGCTTGTTGAATACATCTCTGTGTGGATTATGTGGGAGGAAATATGAAATGTGTGTGGCATCTCTGTGATAAAATTTAGCTTGCTGTGTGGGTATAATCTAAAAAAACATTAGATCAAGGGTACAACTATGTACGATATACCCAGCTTCTAGAAGTGGTTGTATTGCAACAGCTAATACTTTGAGCTTCCACCAAAATTATTCTTACCTCTGCATTCTGAATTTTAAAATCTGTAATGTAATTATATGACAACACTCACTAATTAATATGGTGTTGAGCCACCTGAAATCACAACAGCAATGGTTCTCCTGGCACACCGCAGAGCTACTTCTGAGCAGTCAATGCTGACTGCACGCGATGCCCCGTCACACTTGCACACATATAGACTGTATCTACTATTGCAATTCTTGCCTGAATTAAAAGTCACTAAATGTAATGCATAGCCACATTTGCAACTAGACACCCCTGCGTTGTTTCCTATTACGCACTAGTGGAAAAAGTAGGGGGAAGAAATAACAGTGTGATTTTTAGGAACGCCTCACCAACACTGTATTAAAGCATCAAGGTGTACAACTGGTCAAAATGGTAGGCACCAAGGCTGCTGTTCACGATGAGGGTGCAATTGTGTGGGCTATGGATGGTAACAGGGAGGTAGTTGAGGTTGAGAAGGGGAACTTGTGATATGAGTAGAGATGGGATATTGACTTAACAGCCTATTTCCTTACAGTTCAGGGCTTGCTTGGGACTATGCAACCTGGGAAGCTTATCTGAAAGTCAGTTAAGACTGTTTTGTGGTGGAATGAGTTGGATGCTGGGATTATATTTCTGTCATCCTTAGAACTTTGGTTTTTGTATTGATGGTGCTGGGACTATGGTTGGGATGGGCAGTATATTGTTAAAATTCTTCATTGCTACATTGCCAGGTTTTGTGTTACTACAGGACTCCGCAGTGGTCAGCTATGGAAGGGTGTATTACTCCTGCAGGTTGCTGCTGTTAATGATATATTGGGTGTAATTGCAGCAACTCTGAAGTTGTATGCACAGACCAGACCCAGATTCCCTAGACACTGTACAAACAGGGAAAAAAAACACCCCAAGACAGTTCCTATCTTCAGTTCTTTCTGGTTCTTTGGAATCACATTGCTACTAGTCCAGACTATGGGAAGGATAAAAATCCCAAGAGGAAATGGTTCATCTCTGAGCAGGGACATTCTTTTAAATACATTTATAACTGGATGCCAGAGTTTAGAATAAGATCCCCTGCATGGCAAGGCTGTGTGCCAGTTTTTATAAAATATATAAGTATAATTTATGCAGTATTTCTGTTAATCATGCTCTCTGCTTAAGATATCCATTAAAATCCATCATATTAATTTAATTGAAAAATTCTGTGGGAATTGTATTAGATATTTTCCCCATTAAATTAATATTACAGCCTTTAAAAAGAATTTCTGGGCACCCATCGTTGTTCGCAGAATTATTATGCAAATTGATATCTGCTATCTGCCTTTTTTGGATCTGACCACTATAACTTTTTTTTCTTTTGCCTCCTGTCTACTCCCTCCTCCCCAGCCTACGTTTAATTATCCTCTTCCTTTTGATTTCTGGGGTCATTAACATGATTCTTTCTGGGACTTGTCACAGGATATTCGTTGTTTGTCTGTCAGTTTGGGCCTCTCTGAATTAATCTGTTAATTAATTAAGGTATGGGGACTGTGAAGTGAAATTCCCTGGGTAGCAGCCTGGCCTTATGGTAAGGGAAAGGGCAACTCGCTTCTCAGTGGCTGGGGAGAGGTGAAATGAGATTAAGGTTGTCCAGGACTGGCCTTTAATCGGCCAGTTTGGAGGCAAAGAGAGCACTGTGCCCAGGGCTTGAATGGTGTCTTTGCAGATCTATTACCTGGATACCAAGATGCTTGGTGGGTTTAGCGCATTCACAGCACGTGCCATGTAGAAACCAAACTGTGGGCACTACCTGCATTGGCTTTTAAAGAAAGACACAGTGAGCCACTGTCCTTCCCCCACTTCACCCAGCCGACAGACGAGGGGGCTGTGCATTTCCATGCAAACTGCTACCCTTTTTGGAACCCAGGAAACCTTGATAAATGCTGTCATGTAGTGGGTGCCTCGGTGCGGGTCACATTCAAGATTGGGTTAGCTAAATAAGCCAATTCCTTTTTTCCTCGTGAGTTCTCAGCTTCCCCCATTTTCTGTTGCTGTGTTGTGCTTTTTGCCTTCTCCCAGACTTCAGCTTTTGTTGGAGCTGTTTCCGTGTGGGCGATACTGAGTTAACCAGCAGCAATGGAGCTGGAGCCCTTTAAGAAGTTGGGGCATTATCCAAGTAGCTGTTGAATCTGAGAGTCGTGACTTGTATGTGCCGGAGCGCCGAGGGAACAGCCTGTGCTCGCATTCAGAGGAACAGGTGCCACTGCACAACTGGGGACGCCATGGACACAGGCGCAAGGAAACAGCAGCTTGTTCAGCACTGTTTGATATTGTTCCATAACCCGATACAGGCAATAGCCTGCAGTATGGGGTTGTGCTTATTAGCTGTCCACCTGCCTGACACCCTCCCCCGTCCTTTCCTAATTAAACAGTGAGCTCAGGTTTCCCAGTTTGGATCAACAAAATCAGGAGGGGAGACGGCTCTGGCTCCGGCTCCTGTCCTGTCACCCAGACACAGTCTAAAAAGAGCAGGACAGTACTGAGCACAGACTCTGTCCCAGAATAAGAGAAGTGCATGAAGCAGGATTGCATCTAATCAAATAGCTTCAGGAGTCTGTTGTTGAGTTTGGGGGATCAATGTGTTTTTGTTTTCTCTAAAAAGTACAAGTGCTCGCCTTCATGCTTATTTTTGCATAACAGCTGTGTTTCCGGTGAGCAGCTGGGGGAGCTGCCTGACTCAGCAAATCTCCTGCCTTAACAGCCAAAAAGTGCACTCAAGCAAGACTAGGAATGCTGCGGGCAAAACAGTGGGTCCCCTCCGCTACCTCCTGCAACCAGTGGAGAGAGAGATGCTCGTTCGTGTGGAGAGAGGTGTTTAGATTCAAGTGACATGAATCATTTGCTCTGGGGAGTGTGCCCATAAAGAAGGAACAAATACATGGTTTTATTTCAGAAATATTTTGTGTGCATAAGTTGTGAATGTCTGTAAAAGTACTCAATCATGTAGAAGGAACCTGATACAAGGCTGGGGTGCTGTAGGGAACGAGAGCCTCTTTCAGTAGGAGCGGAGAGCATTCCGTGTTTACCACATTAGCCTTACAGAACAAACCAAGCCATTTTTATACTTCAGTCCTATGACAATATGCAATGTCTCATAAGTATCTTGAGTCACTTGTTCCAGACAGGTTCATCATATCCTTTGCATGGGGTAGCATTTGACCTCTCCACATGTGTTACTGATTTGTGGGATGTTTACATGCTGCAGAATTGTGGGGGGTTTAGAGGGTGGATAAGAACTGGTGAGAGAGGAGGCTAGGAAGACACTTTTGCCTACTGGTTTGAGTAATGGAGTAAGAATAGGAAGACTGTATTACCAGCTCTGCTTTTGACCTTGGACAAGTGAACTCTCTCTGCCTCTCTCTCGGTTTTCTGCCCTTTGTCTGCATTGTCTGTTTTGACTATAATTCTTTGATATAAAGGTGGTCCCTCTTCACGTGATTGTATAGCGTCTTAGTCAAAAACTGAGTTGATGGAGAACTTTTCAGTACTAGTATGCTACAAGTCAGTAACAAAAATTATGTAAAAATGGATCTGTTTTGTAAAACACAGTGGGACTTGCATGAACAGCAAAATACCAGAGTGAGGAGGAATTAAATGTCTAGTGTAATTTGAGTCCACTGTAATAAGCAAACTAAAAATCCAGTTGCAGTCAGGTTGTTGGAGGCAGCAGGAAAGGAACTTACCTTGTAAGCATGAGAATTTGACTGTTTCACAGGGTAGCAGTTATATCATTTGCCTGTTCAGGAGGAAAAAGTTCTTCAGTTGGTTGGATTTTCTGGTAGCACCTCTGTTTGGCATTGAGTCTCGTGGCCGTTCCCGAGTTTGTAGTTGATGGAGAAGAGTGAGAAAGCTTTTCTCCCCTGGGAGCACACAAGCCTTCCCTGACCTACGCAGCTGTGTTTGTCTTTCGGTATTTTGCCTGTCATAGAGGCAAGGTGTACTTCCCATTCCAGGCAGAACAGATCGAATTACGGATCTGGCACAGAAGGACCATCGTGTGTCCTGATGCAAGCACTGAAGCTGGTGATTGTCTTCCCTTGTCTTGCCTCAGAACCAGGCACAGGAGCCATCAGGGTTGGCTGCCTGAGACAGCAGCCCAGTTTGTGAATGGTCTTGCAGTTGTTCAAGCCAGTTACTCTGCAGTTAGCACTGGGCTTGGGAAGTGCTGTATCCTCACTAGAAGAGTCCCAGAGCATGCCTTGTTTACAGAGTCCATCTTGAGATCTTACTTCACTAAGCACCTGAAGACAGCTCATGCTATTTTGATCCTCACAGCCCTGCTATTGTACCAGGTCAGGTAGTGGTGATGATGCAGCACTCCCTCAGAAAGTTTCAGCACAGCTTCATATCCCACATATAATGCAACAGAGGTGGCCTTCCTTATCCCAGGGTGTCTGTCTGATACAATTACAATCTCATATCAATAAGAGTTAATATTTGTTTACTTCTTTTCCTAATTGTAACCTAATGCATCTTTCTGAAGACAGAAGAAGGCAAAAAAAAAAAAAAAAAAAGAAAGAAAAGAGGTTGAGGGTTTAATATGATTCACTTCAGCCAGCTTCAGAATAACGTTTCCCTCCTTGGGTAGCAGTGACTCCTTACACACTTGATTGCTCCATTTCCTTCCTACCCCCTCAGCAGACTTTTCTTTATGCCAGCTCATGAAGAACTCACAGGAGCACAGGAAGCCTTTTGCTATGTAAGAAGGACTTGAGCCCTTTCACATGCTCTTGTATCATTTGTGAAATTGGATGCACATGTAGCCTCAGTACTAAGTGTGCTGATCCTCTGTTGAAAAACAGGTTATTTAAAAACAAAACCACCATGGTCAATCCATATGTGTGTGTATGCTAGAGTGTGTGTGTGTGTGTGTGTGTGTATACACACAGTGTGTATATATACATATATAATGCAGAGAGGGTGAGAGCGCTTTGTCATGATTTGGGTTGACTCAGAGGGATTTGCAACCAATATTACCTCTCACAGTGCTGCTGAGACAGAGATTTTAACATATGAATAAATAACCAACATGATCTGCTACACACAGCCTTGCTGAACCCTATCCCATGGATATACAAATGGTAGCATTAAGAACAAAGGTTTCAGAGGATCTTCCCAATTCATCTGCTCCAGTCCTCTGCTGTCACAGGCAACTGTATCTCATACATCTGTTCACACAGGGAACATAGCTCTCATCTGAAAGCTAAATACTTTCTTTTGCCCTTAGTTTGTGAGGAAGAATAAAGGACCTCTTCTCTGACCTCATGAGCACACAGAACTGAGAAAACATTGGTAGGTGGCTCGTAAGATCTTAAAAAGTGTCATCAGCACTACACCATTTCACTGCTTGTCCTCCACCTTGATAAGATAACTATTCTGAACAACAGGACATCCGTCTTTAAGTTTAGTCCTGTTTATTGAAGGAGTAGAAACTTGTTATTTAATCTAGGTTTTTATTTTATATGTCATAAATGTCATGGCTTTTCTGCAGATTATGCTAATATTTTTGTGCTTACAGATCTTTAGATTAACCATTTAGAAGTTGAATACTTAAAAATAATTTTAACTAACATAATTTTAAAGTTCAACCGCCTCCACAAATGAGACTGATATTTAGGAAATTTGTATAGTAAACTCTGTCTTCCACCTGAGTTTTCCAGGAATGACTAGTTTGTAGGTGCTTTAGAGCATAGGGAATTTAGGTACAGAACCCAAATCAGTCTGTCTGGGTTGAGCAGAAAGAGGGGGAGGGAAGCAGCTGACTTCTGTGTGAGAGAATGGCAAGCCTAAAGCAGCAAGATGATTTAATGGGACTGTTCCTGTGTTCTTCTCTCCAATTAACAGGAAGATGTTAGAAACTTGGCTCCTAGGCAGGAAAGGTATCTTCCTTTCCCTGACTTTCTCCCCTGTTAAGGGAGAGGAAACTTCCTTTACATCTTATGTATGTTTGCACGTGTATGTGTCTGTGCATTGCTGGGCATGTTGTTGAAGTATCCCGCATCTAGGATTTCTTAAAACCTACATTTACAGAAACTGTGCATTCTTAAACATGCTCATAAACTCATAAACATGTGAAATTTAAGTCCTCCCTCCTTTTCCTGAAGTTCTGCCTACTTCAGATCAACTCCAGGTTTTGATCTGAAGCCCAGGATGGGCTGCTCAGTCCATACTCTACATCCTCTTTTTCTGTAGGATCTCTCACCTTCTTTCTACCTAGATGGAAGAATGAACCCTACCACTCAATTAGCCAGTAAAATGCACTTGACCCTTTCCCAGCAGGTTCAGCACCTACTACTGCATAGCATTTTAGCTAAACACTTAGAAGCCCTTTTTGCTTTCCCCCTTGTCTCATTTTTGTGCAATCCTTTGCTTCTTATTAGATCACCAGCTGTCCTGGGATTATTTAGCTGCATCAACAGCATCTCCCCCTGCCAAAGCCCTGCCTGTCAATGCAAGAGCTCACCAGCCCTTTAATACAAGGCAGTCATCCATAAAAGAAAAGAAGGTGGAGAGGGTACAGGGATTCACCCCAGTGGAAACAAAGGCAGGTGATGGGTGCTGAAACTGTGTGCTGGCTGCATGAGCTACCTGGCCCGCCTGCCTTGAGCATAGTGGCTTTAGCAACATCTTTGTCCTCTGAAAGCCTTAGCCTGCATGACACAATAAATAATGCCTTAGAGCAATGTGACCTGTGGCAAGCAGTAAGTGATGACATTGTCAGACATACACAACTGTTGAAACAACCAGACTGTAATCATCATGCTGTACCCACGGAAAGACATTTGGCAAATGGGATTCCATTTTCACATTGGTCTGTGCCGAGCATGTAAATTTCCAGCGGGACAACCAGCATTAGGGATGTGTAATTGATTGTCTGAATTATAATAAACAAGCTGTGACAGGTGATCATCCATCATATTCCTGCTGCATGTTCCAGCACTGCTGTGAGACAGAGAGAGGGGGAGAGAGAGCTGGAACATGAACAAGGAAAATGAAAAATCAGATTCATACAGAAATAGAAAAAAGGATCATGGTGGAAGTGAGAGGGGACTGCAACCATGAGAAAAAAAACCACGGATGGAAACGACTAATTAATTTCTGTGACTTGTTAGAAATTTTACTGAATGAGAAAGTCCCTTCTACTGTTACTGCCGTTGAGAAGTGAAGGATTTGCTGCAGTGGCTGGTATTTGGAGCTAGGTGTGCTAAGAAATAAATACAGAAAAGAGGAAAGCATAAAGGAGGAGCTGTGATTGGAGCAGAACCAATTACAAAAAAGTGCATGTATGTGTATATGTGTGAGAGAATGAGGACTCAACAGCTTTGCCTTCTTGTTCAGGCTTAGACACTTCATCCACAACTGAATAGTCAAAAACAGTATCAGGTTTTTATGACCATGCTAAGGAGAATGCTTTCCCTGATGCCTTAATGTTGTAAAAGCCTGTGGTTTGCAGTGATGCTGTTTCAGAATTAAAGTGATCTGAAAGATGGTCCTTTCCTAAGGAAGGGGGACGGGAATCTAGAGCAGTTCAATTCTTTTGTTTCTCGGACCAGCCTTTCCAGGGAGGAAATTATTGGTCTTGGAGAGGAGTGTGAAGACATGTTGAAAAAAAAAATATGGGGAAATAGTGTCTCTGGATAGATTGGACAGTGGTATTTTCCCGAATATTTACAAGCATACCTCATGCAAATTAGAGCCTGGGGCTTCCCCACCCTCTGTACTTAAGACAACTAGGCAACTATGGGAATAATTTGCCCCTTTAATATACCCTGTTTCCTTTGTTTTACTTGTTGTCTATGCAGTATGAATGATCAAACTTTTTTTTCCAAATTTGTGAAATTTTGGATCTCTCAGACTTGCTTATAGAGAGTTTTGTGCCATTATTTGACAATCACCCAAACTGTAATTGTCATGGTATTGTTTGTGTTTGCTGTTTGATCAAATGCTCAGACATTTCCCCTACAGGCTTTTGCCCATAAACATTTGACATTCACTCTCTGCAAACGTGACAGTCACCAGAATTTGTGGTATAAATGCTTATGTAAAATGCATGTGAACACAACTGGTGCAAATTCACCTGAATTGGGTAGAAGAATGAAGTAAACCTGGTGAAAATTCTTAAAATTATTGTGAAATTCTTGAGAAAATTATATCAAAATCTTTGAGGTTGGAATAATTTTTAATTTGATCAAATAGCTGTTGAAAGAGGTTTCTTACTGTGGCTTAAGCTTTAAGATTAAGCTTCTTTCCGGAAGGTAAAAATAATTCCATCCTTTTTGTGTAATGACTGACTTTGGTGGCATATCTGTTACTGAGACTTCTCTGCCCAGATGTCAAATTTCGGTCCTGTCTGACTGAAATCCTGAGATCAGTGAAGCAGTGGCCATTTGTTCCTTGAATTCTTTAGCAGGAATTTGATTTAGGCATCCAAGTTCTCTATGTGAACAGAAGTGGTGGAGGGGAAGGCACAATGTAAACCACTAGTTTCTGAAACTGGGAACAAATCCTTTCCTAAGAAGCAGAACTGAGGGTGGGAATGGAAAAATTTTGTAGCGAAGCAGGATATGTTCTGGGCAGAGACTTTCTGGATCCAAGACAGAATATTTACCTTCTGACCATTTTCTTTTCTGATGGTTATTTTGTGACTCAAGGAAAACATGGGAAGGAGTGCAGTTGGAGGCAAAGTGAGAAATCTCTAAGGAGGCTTTATCTATTAAGGGAAATGGGAGATGGTTCGGACTGGGAAGCTGCGGAGCGCTGTGATGCCTGGTGTTTGACTGTGAGTAACTGCTGCTGGCACAGCGGGGGTTTATTTTGGCCCAGGCCTGCCCTGGGAACAGCAGAGAAGCTAACGCTCTTGGAATTCTCTCCCTTTACGATTCACTCAGCAACTTGGCTTCAAAAGAGTATTTAAAAAAAAAAAAGGCAGGAAATGTATCCAAATATTGAAGCCAAGGTTTGTATGTGAAACTGTGAGGAGGAGATTAAAGACCCAACAACCCTGATCTCCCTGACCAGAAAATTTAAAGGGGGCTGGAAGGAAGGGCTTGTGTACAGATGGAGGGAGATGAACATTTGGGGGCAGCGGCTTCTATTCTGAAGAGCTTGTTCAGCCCTGTGTGAAATATGCTTGTGATCTCTGGAAAGGGAGTAACCTCCTTCCTGAGCAAACACACAAAATTTATAATATCTGTGGCAGGGGGAGGAAAGAACTGAGAGGCTGTAGGGAAGGAAGCAGCAAAAGCTTTTTTTGTTTGTGTGTTTCTGATCATGCAGATTTTTGTTGTTTCCAGTAGTGCTGCTGCTCTTTCCCCGGGGCTCCCTTCTTGCTTCCCTTTCCAGAGGCTGTGGTGTCCTTGGTTTTAACGTTCGACTCACATGTAGGAGGTGAACCACAGTGTACTGAGGCAGCAATGAATCTAGCAATGGCATGAACAAAGCACGCTGTAGGATGAAAGTCACCCGGTGCATAATGATTAAACTGGCTCAGGTTAAAACATCAGATTCAGGATTTTTTCTTTTTTTTTTTTTAAATTGTTGCCAAGCTGTTTAGTCAATTCACATGGGACACAGTTTAGTCCATGTGAAAGGGTTGTAAAATATAATTTTCAGTATGGGTATTATTTGTAACATTATGTATTTTTAGCCTAGAGGATGCATTATAGATCTTAAATACCTGTTTCAGCACATAACCAACTAATTCACAAACCTGTGGCAAATGCTGGAACCTTCAGGTTACGTACAAACCAAACTGGATAGATTGTGTTACTGTCGTAATGGTTTGTGGAAGGGCAACATGATAGCTTCCATCAAGGAACATTACTATAAACAGTATTATTTGCAATTCCAGACTTTCTTGCAAATATGGTCCTTTTCTCTTTTTTCTTTCCTTTGTCCCAAGCCAGATCATCTGTTAAGCTGGAAGTGACAATATTTTTCTCCTCTTTTTTTTTTATGTAAACAGAACTGAACAGAGTAGAAATTCTCTGCAGCCTTAAGATATCCGATTTTTCACTTGACCTTTATAAAAAGTCAATTTGTGCTTTGTTTCTTTAACATGAAATCTAAAATGCCCTCCAGTCACTTCCTCACAGTATTCATTTTTGACCATAAGCAAAGCAATTCTGTGTTTGCTCTTTTCAGGAACTACTAATGCTCAGGAGACAGGGGATTCATTTCTGCTTTTTGTTTGTACTGGAGAGTTCAGGTTGCAAAGATCTGGTGTCACCACCATAATGTCATTCACTTTGCAGTTAGCTGTGTATTGCAAAATGTCAATGCAAGCTCAATTTGAGAGAGAGAATGGATAACTGTAGAGTGAACAGGGACTGAAACCCCAGAGTTCTGATTTTGCATCTGTTGCTGACAAAAACAAGTTAGGCAAGCTACTTAGGCCAAAAGTGGCAGCTCAGCTAGGGTGACTCACACTTCGGAGATCCCCCACCAAAACACAATGAGTCTGAATTTTTGGAACAGGGAAATACCTATGTTTCCAGATGGTGGGTCACAGGAGCGGCTGCAGGTCTGCAGAACTCCTTTGTTATATGGGACGGGTTTAAGAGGAGTGTGTATGGAGTGTCCTCTGAATTAATTTGCTTATGTTTCACAAAAAATCACAAGTGGTTTTTTTTCATAGAGTTTTAGGTATTCTGGCTTTAGAGGTTCAGTGGGAGATTCATACCCAGCAATTTTTTGCGCCTTTAAAAACCTCTAACTAAATCTCATTAACTTCTTTGGCAGTCCGTCAGTGACTTCCAAAGTCGTGTGGTATGGAAAACCCTTTTAAAAGAGTGCCGCCCCACTGGGTTTCACCGGGTAAGTACTCCTGCACAATGAGAGTACTTTCCAGCAAGTACCTAGGCTTGAAGGCACATGTCCCTTGACCTTGTTCCTCATACCGCACCCAGAGTGCATATTTTTGGACACAAGCATGCGTGCCTTATCATGCCAGCTGTTGCTTAAGTGTTCACATGAAACTCAATGTTTCCAAAGAAGATGCTGCAGTCTATAAATGTTGGTGAAGAATCACAGATTCCTGTCGATATCAGGCACCTAGTTTATTGCTGGGTTAAATTTAAATACAATTAAATTAGTAGTATGTGGCACTGGGTTGAAAACCCCATCATGGTGTGGTTGATCATACCAGTGGCATTTCTTTTCTGGCTGAACCAATATTTGCAATTTACAGGCTTCTTGGATGCCTTAGAAAGGTTGGAAGGTTAGCAGAACTGCATGAATTGAACATTATCTTGTACAGACTTTTTTCACATAACCATGATTTAATCAAACATTACATTTTTGGAAATTCAAATACTGTATAGTAATCCCTAATTGTCTAGTGTTCTAAAAATAAAATTAACACAAAAAAATCAGCCATACAGAATAAATTTAGTATCTCCTCTTTTCAGACTTTCTAATCTGTGATAATAAAAATTCTTCTTGTAAGGTATTTTATGTATTTTGTGACAGTATGAGGCATTTAAATTAGGACCTCAAAATGCTTTATGAACACAGATTTGTTAAGTCTTCCAAGAGTCAGTGGAAGAAAGTGAGTGTTATTGCACTGGAAGTCTGCAATATAGTTGGAAGGAGAAAAAAATCTAGGCCTCTGGATTCTGTGAATCCTTTACTTTAACCACAAGATCTTCCTTTCACATCTGTGACTCAAAAAAAGAAGTGATTTTTCTTCATTGTAATGAGATGTAGTAATTAGAATATGGAAACAATCTGTGGCCTCTGAAACTGTACAGATGTCACTACTGCATTTTATAGTCACTTGGGGCTTTGTGGTTAACTGGAGATAGAATTCGAACTGTCCTGTTCCAAAAGCAAAGGCTCTTAACATTTAGGCTAAAAAAAGAATCTGCACTGGCTCTTTGCTATAAAGGGCTTATGATGTTCACATGTGATAAGAGATGATTCTGACCACTTAAAACAATAGTGTGTCATTTATGTGTACATATGAAGGATACAGAAGTGAGAGTTCCTGGACAGTTTTTAGTAGCTCTTGATGTCTGATTTATTAATCAGTCAATTTATTTAATGCAGCTTTGTGTGCAGAGTGATATAGCTCTATGTTGTGTAATTTATTTCCCTTGTACAAAAGACTCATTGTCCTGGTTTTCCAATGAGACCTTGTAAATGTGTGTGTGTTGCTCAAGCAACTTCTTTTTTTATCTTTCTGCTTTGGTTCCTGGTTTTGGCCATCTGCTTGACATTACTCTTTGCCTTTTGTGCCTACAGAACTTCCCGAGCCATTGCAAACTATGCTATCCAACTCTTCTGTCAACCTCTTCATTCCAATGTCACTCACCCATGGTGCCAGGGAATAATAATACACAGAGGTGTTAAAAAGTATCTTCATTTACATGCTTTCAAAAGTGCCTTTGTGTTTGATCATAAGGATGTTATCTAAAAATTCATCAGACCTGGAAACCAGTATTTTAGAGTTCATTAGAAATTGGTTGACTCTGTGTTGTTGGTGGTCATGGGTGTAGACCAGGGGGACATTATGGTCCTTAGGGTTTTTAAAAAGAAGTTAGCACTGAAACACTGCTTTTTCTACCAGATCTAGAGAG
>VYZW01035956.1:6476-17459 GCA_013401315.1 Balaeniceps rex
CCTCCTGAAATACGGGGTTCATTATGTACTCTTAGAAAGCACTGCTGCCTGTGCCTTGCAGACCTGGGAATTCAGCATTCTCCTTAACCCTCTGGAAACAACTATTGTATTGTGGCAGCTCTGTCCTTCACATTTTTCTATTTTTTTATCTGAATCATGTGACCGCTTTGTATTTTAGCTTGTAGTATCTAAAAGGGATGATATTTCATCCTGGTGCTTAACAGACAACCTTGACAGTCTTGAGCATATCTAGCTTACGTCTTCTGTGAAGATGTCTCCTGAATTGCCTGTCCACGTGCTGCCACCATCTCCCTCCCTCATGATGCCCCACTGGCGAGAGCATTGCCTGGAGTCGTGGAGGACATTCAGCTTCTCCAAAGTACTTTGCCCAGAACTATAGAGGGACACTTCCTTGCAGAAGATCTATAGCCTTGGAAGGAAAGACCTGTGCTTACACTTGTTTTTGAGAAGAATTCCTGTCTTTGTCACAACTATCCTCTCAATACTTTCACATAATAGCTTTTTCTATAGGGTACCTATGAGTTTGTCATTATGTTGATGAACATTGTATAAGGGAAGTGGAAATATGTGAAGTTTCTCTATTAAAATGCAAAATGATGGTGCCTATGGTACAACTGTAGCGGTGATATACGGACTCTGAGAAGCTGGTTCCATATATCATTTGATTGCATTAGGTGAGAAATATCTGTAGCACTTATGCTTGAGAAGTTACGCATCCAGAGATGGATGAATACTGCTAGCAATTAAAAAAGGAGGAATTTATGAAAGATTTATTTTGAATAAAGTTGTAAAGCAACAAAACTACTAAAAGAAAAAAACACAGGCATTGAACATTTCACATAGATATTGAAAAGCGTCAGCTTGTCTTTCTTGTTATTTAAATTTTTAGAAAGAATTAGGAATAACTCAGTTACTGAAATAGTATAGGACTGATGCAAGAGGAGAAATGGGAGGCATGCTTGTAAAACACGTTTCAAAATATTATAAACTGATTTTTATTTTACATGACATTGATTTTTAGAGACAAAAGTTGTCCAAAAAGGAAATACAAAATATCATGTGACTAATTGATATATATCTTAATTTTTAGTTCCTGTCTTTTGGGAATAAGCTTTTTAAGAATAAACTATGGAGCAAAAATGATTTCAATTGCAATCTCAACTAACATTTTTGAAATGGTTGTTTGTGGAAAATTATGAAATACACTCACTTATACATTTCTGAAGAAAATAAATTTCTGTCAAAATTCCTGTGCTTATTCCAGTCTTGAGGACTTCTTAGAAAGATCTGGCAAGATTATTTCTCTGGCCATCTTTGGAATTTACTGGTACGTAAAAGTGGGGGAGGTGACTTTCTGCTAATTGAGTCATTCACATGATGACAAAACTCAAAAGTATATTCATTAAAAAATACTCAACTGACAAGAGATTTAATGCTCAGTGGGGACAAACGGTTTAATGTATTTAAAGAATTTTAGAGACTGATCTTGTGAAGGCTTACCATTGTGAGTAGCTCTACTGAAGTACATTGTGCAATATATTTTTACATTTAAAGACCTGTGTAACATATAATGGAATTACTGAATTTCTTTAAATTAGTCTAGAGCTTAAGTTTGTAGCAGGGTCTGGATCTAGGACTATATTTTATTTTGAAAATCACTGTGTGTGCATATTATTGTGAATAGAATTTCATAATATTTGACTGTACACTGTATCTGAACTCAGGCATGAGCATATCTGCAATGCCATACACTGAATTTAAGTGCTGCTGTGGTTATCCCAGTGTGATCAAAAAATACCTGCAATATACCTATTATAAGCTTACTGTGGTATCTTTAGTTTATTTGAATCTCATTGCAAAAAAAAAAAAAATCTGATGAACTGATAAACAAATATAATTGACCATTTTTGAAAATTCAGAAATTTGAAATCTTAATCTCTGTGGATTTGAGTGCAAATTCTTCCTGGCTTTATTAAGTAACACTTTATTACGGTATTTTTAGCAGTGGAATTGGTATTTTTTGTATGTGGAATTCTGTTTCCTATCTCAGAAGTCCAACAGAGTTTCAAAATCAGTATTGGTATAAATAGGTATAACTTTAAAGTCTAGAGACTTATGTTTAGAGGGTGAGATTGGTTTATCTTTATGCGCTTGCATGCCATAGCATCATCAGTTATCTACCTTGAATGTTTAGTTTGGAAGCTCTTGAAATCTCAAAGCTAATTCAGTAAAAACAGGAGATTTTTTGCTCGGTTTCCATACACAGGCGGGTCTGCTCAGACCAGTGGCTGGTTATGCTGAAAAGGGTTCTTTGAACCTGGTGAACTCTTTGATGAGCCCATCTGAGTTTAGAGTTTCTAATCCACCACACACATGATTGAGTGACTCCTAGTTTTGTTGCACGAATTTCTCAGACTCTCCATCTTTGATATTCTCATTAAATTTTTATTAGAAATTTTTGTGTAAACAAAAAATACTTATGAATTAGGCATGGCCTAAATTCTTAGCTTCTTTTATGTTTATGCTTCTCACAATTTTGACATACTGTGGGTATACACACAAGAGGATTTGGACTAAGCAGCATTATCCTGCAGTACCGTAAGAAAGAAAGCGAAGGTTTTTATAAAAATAATCTTAACATTCATATATTTCTTGTCTTGCAAGTTTTGAATGCTTACCTTGTAATGGCATATCAAGTATAACTTAAAATAGACAATTAAATGGTCATTTAGGATCAGTTATTATGATTGTGCATGCACATATAGTAACTTTTGAAGTCTGTAATATATTTTACGACAATATCATGTATATTGTGTATTGCTCCTCTGCTCTTCTATGAAGGACAGAGTGGGGAAATAATTTCACACTGCATATAATGCATTGGATATGAAGGAAACTTGAAAATTATTTAGTTACAGATTTCTCTGACCAGGCTTGCAAAATGGCATATATTATGTTAATGGGCAAGAATTTGAAAATGAACTTGAATATTAAACACAGTAAGTTTGGGTTCTGACATGAATGCAGGCATGGTTGGTGTATAGCATAGAAAATAGATTTTTTTTTTAACCCTTTCAGGTCTCTGTAAGAGTAAGACATTGTCTATGTCAAAATACACATAATTGTAAGTGAAATATCAGACGACCATCTGTATTGCTAGTCTAGTCCCTGTCATATCAAATCCCACAGCTCATCCCGTGTTCCTCCACATCAGCGCATTTCTAAGTCAGTTGTGTTGTGCTCCGCTGGCTAAAATAAGCTCAAGTGCAGCAGACTTTGCTGCTAATAATCCTAGGAGAGGAGCTGCTTCTGCCTTTGCAGCAGCCCCACACATCCTTCAGGAAGCGTGCAGAAACGGTGAGCGCCGCTCTCTGGAAATTGGCCACACGAGTCGCGTATGGTTCACTGGTGATTGCTCGGTTTGCGGTGGAGGCATCTATCACAGCTGTAATCATGGCTGAGATGTGAAAGACTAACAAGCACATTATGTCCTCTCATCTTCAGTATGTCAGATGTGTCATCGGCTTTTGGCCAGTTTTTAAGCAGTTTCTGAACTGTATAATAGGGGTAGACACATGCTTAGACATTTTATTTGACTTCAGCCAAAAGCGATTAGGATTACATGAAATAAACGGGACTCTATCCTTCCTCAAGGTCCAGCTGGTCACCCTGAGAAGTCACAGTGCACAGTGGACTGGGAGGGCACTACGCTCCCCATCCTTGGAGGTACTCAGAGCTAGGCTGCATGGGGCCCTGAGCAACCCCACGTGCCTTTGGAGTTGGCCCTGGTTGGAAGAGCTGATTAGACCAGATGACCTCCAGAGACCCCCTGCAAATGAAATTGCTGCATGATTCCATGACTGTGAGCACCACTGGGTACGTTCATGCTTGCGCCTTTAGAAACGGCGGTGCGCAGAGCACAGAAGTGGCAGGGACCATATTATCTTAACACGGCACTTTGACTCCCATCTCGTCCTGCAGAGTGCTAGAGAAATTCACGAAGAGCACACAGAAAGTCACACACTTCATCGTCCTTCCCCAGCCCCACATCCAATGGAACTGAGTCGCATGGGAGCGGATCATCAGAGGCAAACACAAGAATTAAGGTGACACCCTCTCGTGGCTGTGTGAGACCACAATACCTGTGTGCTTGTCCCCCTAGTCCCCTAAAGAGCTGTACCTCTGCTCTCCTCCTCAATTCTCTGAGCAGGCACCGGGCTATGAGACACTGGTTCATAGACCACAAGTAACTTCTGTGCTCCTCTGCGGAGATTTGTTTCTTTTCTTTACAGTATAGGTGCTTTACTGAGCCTTTCCCTTCTCTCTAGCTCTCCTCATATGAAACAGAAGCATTCTGTTTAAAATTAGAACTTTTTCCATGGTCTTTCATATGCTTGGCATCCCTGAACGACAGGCATGGGGAAAATAGATGTGCCTGGGAGTGTCTACAAATGCTGCTACTGACATGTGTGCACGTGTGCGTGCTAGAAAGAAAAAAAGAATCAGAGATGAAAAGTAAGCTAGATTCTGCTTATTTGGGCTAGTAATAGACATGCACAGCACGAGGTTTGTTGTTGGCCAGAGTAACGGCAGCCGTCTTGTCAGTGTCACAATCTCTGCAAACAACCTGTTTAACTACAAGAATGGAAAACTGAGAATGGTTAGATGTCCCAAGCAGGTTCACTTGGAGGTGTGTACCATATTGCCCGTGAGTAAACCTTTTCACCTCTTGGCAACACCAAGCTCCAACTTGACTCTCCACTTGAAGTTGATCCTGCTCAGAGGTGATGAGGAGAGGAGGGCACAAAGGAACAATGAATCCCGTGACAGGCAGTGATAGGATGCTTTTGAAAGTGCGTTTGCCAGCTGACAGAAGATGCGTTTGTGTATTTCCGAGCTTTCCCGCTGAAAATTGCAAGCTTCTTCCATTTTGTGTGGTGATTTTGCTTTCCTGCTCAGCAGAGTTGGTGGCCTTCTGAGCAGGCATCATGGTAGATCAAAAAGTGTACAGAAACACATTTTTCTGAATATATTTAGCAGCTCCCTAACTGCTGTTTCAGTGAGAGTGGATAAAGATTTGGGAAGGGCAGGCAGGAGGGTCCAGCTCCCAAAATGCATTTTGGGTCATTTTGCAAAACATGCTGGTTTATGTGATACCGCTAAAAACTCGAACATAGCTAAGAATTTACTAAAATAAGATATCTAAAATGGCTTTGGAAATGTTTATTAGCAGTTACTCCAGCTCTGAGGTTTTTGCATTTGTTTTGGTGCAGCATCAGAACCGTTCTTGCAACTGGTTGTCAAAGGCAGGAACTAAACTGGCTGTTGACAACCTCGGGCTAGCCAAAAATGTTAATTTTGGCCCAGGTCCTAACTAGACATATGGAAGAAGAGAGGACACGTGATAAATGTAATAGATTCAATTTTTCCTGAAATCAATGGCCAGCCTGGCTAAGGGTCTTCACAGGGTCTCAGAAGGAGTTAAATGATGAGCACAACTGTTGTGAGAGAAAGAGCATTTCCGAAAGCTTCTGCTGATAAGTGGTTAAAGCTGTTCAAAAGCAGCTGCTGCTCTGGATGTGGAAGCACACCTGTGAGTTGTCAGGCTCACCGCTAATTTGCCGGTGAAATACCTGCACCGGATTGTAGGTACTTACAGATAAGTTAGCAACGCGGTGCTGTGTGCGCTCCATCCTTTTACTTCTCTGCTTGGGAACGACTTGGGGCTGGAGCCGCATTCTTTCCCAACAGCCTGGAGAACGCGGCATAACCTCTTATTTAAAAAACGGTTGAAAATGGTTGATTATTTCTTAAGAGGTTTCATGTAAGTTATGGGGTTTATGAAAGGAGATGTTAATTGCTGGTTGTGTTTTGGCTTAAATCCTTTATAGTGAAAAAAAAAAAAACACAAACAGTAAAAATGAGAAAACGCTGATACGGACGTGCTTTGGTTGGTCTGTTACTCAGCCATCAATATACATTTAAATGAAATGTCACATTTCCCATTCAGACAAAACATCGGCTATCCTGAAGAGCTGTCTCTGCATCTTCGACATGCAGGAGGCTAATAGTTAACAGTAAACATTTTTTTTTTTTTTCCCCCCTTTCCCAGAGCATATCTCCACCGAAAGAGCGAAGCATTACAGTAGACCGGATGTTTTAGGTCATTTATTTTGTTTTTGCTTTGGGTCATTTTACAGAAGCACTTCTGCTCTCTAGCGTTAAAATGAGAGCCACTCTACTCCCCAGATATTACCCAGCAGCACTTGGGGGCTCTTAATGATTAATACCATCACAGTCCAGCCACAAACCTTTCTGGCGCAGATAATGCCAGGCAGCAAGCACGCTTGACACTTTTAATGTATAATTAAGTAGAAAAAGTCAGCACTCAGTATGCAAATTTTTCAAAATGATAAATGATGCCATACAGCAGTAGGGATTGATCTGGTGTAAATGAAACTAATTAAGGAAATGTCAAACATAATTAATAAAACAGGTTTAAGCTGCAAAACATTGTCAATTGAATGAATGAGGAGGCATTGGCTCCCATTGTTTCTGCTTTATTTAGGGCTTGTGTTTAGCTTGTACTCTGTTCCTAAATGCACTTTCTCTACCTCACACCCTCCACTACCAATTCCCAGAGAGGGGGAAAATAAATTTGCTTGTCTCTCCACTGACTGCAGAAATTAATTGCAGAAATCTTGTCCCATCCAAGTGTTACATTCACTCACAGGACATTAACATAACTAATTTGAAAGAGCCCAAATGACTGCATAATAGAGCACTGTCAGTATGCCTGACAGTCTTTGGTCATACCAAATTAGCTTGGTTTTCTAATTGAAATTTTTTTCCTAGGACTCTCTTTATAATTTTTTTCCTCAGCTATTCATTTTTGATAAGAACAAAGGTTTTATAATTTACAAAAGAGTGCTTGACCTATAATTACTAGGAGGAAATTAGGGGAGGTAGAAAAGTCAGATTTAGTCCTGGTAATGATGCTGGAGACCTTGCTCCCTCTAGGGAGCCTGAAGAATAATGGAATCTTCTATTTTTACGGGCGACCTGTGCACTGGTGCTGACTCTAACTGTGAATCCACTTTACCTTGCAGATCACTTGCTTAACACTAAAAGTGCCAACAGAATCACAGGCTATTATTCCAAATGTCATTCTGTGCCAGTGCCATTTCCAAATGCCCTTCCCTTCAAATGAATGAATCAAAGAACATCTGCCAGTCCTCTTATCTTGTCCTTGTAAATCTCCTGTTTTAAGAGTTTCACAAAATGAAAGTGGTACTTAATTTAGGTAAATGGGGTCACCGGTGAGATTTTTGTTTTAAAAAAGTAGTGCTAAGATGCTTCTTTTTTTAAAAAAAAAAAGTTACATAGCCTGACACTTCACACATATTTGGTTTTAGACCAGAGGCTCTTTTGCACCAGTCGAGTTGTCCTTTCTGATAATTTACTGTCTCCTTTTGCATATCAGCTATGTGCTTGCAGCAGACCATTTAAAAAAATCAGATAGTAAAGTATCTTCCTGATATCACCTCCCTAAGTCCAGGTTAGTGGTTTCCACCTTCTATACAGGTTTCAAGTTAGAAGTACGTGTATATGTATTGGTGTGTACACACGTTTGTGTATGCAAATACATGTGTATGTGTGTGTATATATGTAACATATAGATATAACATGTATAGAAAAATATAGAGAGAGTTTTGAATCCATATTATAATTGTATGCATGCATTATATATCTGTATATGTGCCTTTTTATATAAATAAATACATATTGTATATATTCTTCTAATGGATGTTACACACCTGATGTAAGCCAGGAGTTTTGAAGTTGGTCTTTCTGTATTTTTCCTACAGATCAGAAGGGTCAGGGCACAGTTTGTGGTTGAAATATTTAAAAAAAAAAACCATAATCCTTTTTATGTTACCTTTGATGATTTTTTAGGAGATTTCTTAATATTGGTATGAAATTTTCCATTTCAACAGTAATTTGTATGTTGCTAAGTTTGCTAACATAATTTAATTATTAGAACTGCTAGAAAGAACAGTGCAGAAAACACCCATATTTAGTTCCTTGCGATGAGGAAAAATAAATCATATGGAAATAAAATTAGGTGTAAAAATTTTTCAAATTCTCTGTTACAGAAAACAGTTGCAATAATTTATTAAATCAGTAACAGCTTTTTTAAAGACGCATACTTTCACTTGAGGACAAAATGGTATGATTGTACTTATGGTGTCAATCAGCTCTGAAACGACTCTGTGTAGAAACCTTGTGGTAGAGATTAAGCCTTGTAAGCCCAGGTGGCTTTTGGGAGCCACCACATCCTGGTCACATTTTCCCTTTCCGCAGAAGGAGCTGCAGAGAGCCCGTCGGGCTGGGATGCTCGTGAGAGGTAGATGCCACGGGCTGAGCAGCAGTCCTCAGCCGGTTGTGCACGTTCCCCCGTGCTTCAGAAGGCACCTTCCAGCTCTGCCTGCGGCGTGATGGCTGCGGAGGGTCAGCCGAGGGCTGTGGGGGCCCTTGCAGATGGAATGAGAGATGTCAAATACATCCCAATTTACAAACTGAACAACAACCAAGGGGTTAAATCTTTTGTAGATGGTGCAGCAGATAAGACACTCCTGGGACTTCTATGTCCAAATTCTTCTTGTTATATTTAAAGGTCTCATTCCCTCATATTAACTATTTGTAATAAAATAAAAGATATACTCTTTGTTGAAAATACGTGTTTGAAATGAAGGAAAAAACTAACTTCATTTTAATTCCCTAAACCTGGGAGCGCATTCCACCTTAAATCCCCATTCCCAATTTCCAGTACCTACATCAAAATTTGCGATACTCTTTCCCCAACTGAGGTAATGACATTTGCATTATTTCTCAAAAGTCTTCTGCAAAATACTTCAGAGGAGCTAAATTTCTCATGAACAATTTAACGGG
Organism: Balaeniceps rex; assembly: GCA_013401315.1. NCBI lineage: Eukaryota > Metazoa > Chordata > Aves > Pelecaniformes > Balaenicipitidae > Balaeniceps > Balaeniceps rex. Next base: position 15,450 of record VYZW01035956.1, read on the forward strand.
TAATAACCATTTTCTAGAAGTTTCCTACATTTTCTGGTGTTCCCATCAGCTCACCCAAGGTGACTCAAATGTGACAGCCCTTTTCCAGTAGCTGCTGGATGAAGTTGTATGTCCTCTTTAGTGCCAGGGTAACAGGTTAAATAACGAGAACATCTGCCTCTGACCTTAAAGTCTGTTTCCTTACAACCAAATATTCTGAGTTGAACATTGGTTATATGTTTAATGCATGTAGTATTTCAAGAAAATTATTGTGTCTCCTGCATCCGAACCTCGTACCGTTCTGTTCACTAGTGTCTGTCCAATTTCTTCCAGCTTATATGTATGAGGATGCACATTTTCTCAAAGTAAAATAGTTCCCTAATATGTTCTTTTGTTTCTTCCACTATGGTCTGCATGTAAGTGCAAAAATGGAAACCATGAAGAATCTTGGGTTTTGGGATTACCAGCATGTCTGAGGAGTGTAACCGGGACAAGTGCTTGCTTAACTACAGGAATAACTGTAGTCCTTTCCAAACTCTGTCTTTGCCTACTGCTATTATCCCTGGCTTTTTAACGTTCTGCTTACACTGCTTGGCTTCTTTCCAACAGCTTATTACCGTTCGCACTAGAACAACAAAGAAATTAAGGGTTCTTGGGTGGATCAATGGCTTTCTTAGTATGGTGGCATCAGGGGAGAAATGCAGACTTCTGCATCTGAACTGGTCCTCTATCCTTACTTTATGGTTCATGGAAGCATTTTTAGAGTTTGAATATTCTAATGCCAGGCTAGATGTTGAAAATACTTCAGATGGCTTGCACCCTAAAAGTGCTTACTTGTTTCCTTGACTGTAATTGGAGCTTAGTACGACAAGAGCAGGTTAAATCTGCCTTTACATAATTTGGGCAATGGTTGCTGAGAGGCCACTCTACCCAGACACTCATCATTTTGGATTGTATTCAACAATGTTTGAGCTTGTTTTAACTGGACCCTAAAATTTAAGGGAATGGATTATCTTCCTAAATGCTTCAGATTTACAGTTCCTGCCTTGACATTATGAGAAAGACAATCCTGTGAGATCTTTGCATAGAGAGCCTTTGGGGAAGAGATTTCTGTAGCTGCCTTGAAAAGTGGATCATTGAACCGTCATTAGCTCTCTGCGTATACATTGAACAGGTGAAAACCAAAATTGTCCACTGTTTTTTTTTTCTAAAATTTGCTCTTGTGTACCCGTACCTCTTTCCTGTATCTAAGGACACATGTATATGTATATACAAATATAACAGATATATCACACATATGTTATATAGGATATATCATTTATGTATATATGTATGTGAGGGCATATGTGTGTGTATATATATCATTATCCTCAGATACCAGTCCTGGTTGAAAGACTCCTTAAGACACAGACTGCTGGAGGCTGGGGCAGTGTTTTGGGGAAACCTCACTGCACGCTTACAGGGTTCTGAGGCTCTTCGTAGGATCCACTGTTGGGTACAGCCGTGGTCAGTGAGGTGCTTCAGCCAGACTACACTGGAAAAAAGTTCCTGGAAGATTTTTGAATAAATGGTGTACGTGCCAAAATATGAGCATGCTGTCTGGAAGTGCACAAATCCATTTTAAGGTTCACCAGCATGCGGCACGCCCTGCCAACAGCTTGTTGCTGTTTTAGCAGATGACGGGTAGTGCTATAGAAGCCTAAATGGAGGTGGATGGGGTGGCAGTAATGGATGTGAATTTCACTCATATTTGAGGATTTGTAACTGTATATACATAGTTCAAGCCAGTGGATTTAAAGTGGGTACATCATAACATAATACATGTTTGCAATTATAATTACTTTAAAGAAAGTATAAATGATTGAATAAATGCACTTTACACTCTATCACAAAACTGGTTAACAACAACAACAGCCACAACAACAACAACAACGGCAACAACAACAACAGTAACAACAACAACAACAACAATAATAATACAATATTAATACTAATACTAATACTAATGAAACAAACTCTAAATTAATCCGT
>VYZW01035964.1:8130-23831 GCA_013401315.1 Balaeniceps rex
AAAAATTCCACTTCACAAAGAAGTTACCAAAACTGGCATGAGTGAGCAACGTCAGAACAGACAAGGGATTGAACTCCTCCACATCAGGTGTGAAAAAACATCAGCAGGACACTGTCAGAAAACTTGAAAGGATTTAACAAGTACCATAATGTGTCTGTTCTGTACCTAAATAAACAACTGAAGCAATGAGAGTTGCTAATCAAACACTATGCATAATTCCCATTGTTAATTTTTCTTATTTAACACTCTGGGCCATATTGAAGTCAAATCTATAATATCTGATTATGACTCCCAGCTGCTACTGTGTGTGTTCTACAACCAGCACTTGAACGCAGCTGCTATTAATAACTAATCTGTCTTACTTTGGCCTCGCAAGTTGTTACAACCAGCATTTCCATCACTCCCAACACTTTCTGCGTAACTCCACTGACATAGGTATTCGAACATTTTAGACTCACCTTTGATTTTCCTGCATGATTCTCGGTTTATCTAAAATTTCTGTGATATTTCCTTCAACTTCCTGTAAAAAAGACATAAATGGTGAGAAACATCGAAATATCCTTCAGTACATAAGAAAAAATCTGCAGTGATACATGTCTGATCAGCATTTAAAATACTCAAATACTTTTTACTCCATTAACCTTGACATAAATTATAGTAAGTAGTTCCTGTGTGACAGGAGTTTTAATTTAGCACTACATCTCAAGTTACACACATCTTTGAGTCTGACATAGAGCTTTACTTCTTGCCAGTTCTTGTGCCCTGAGGGAAATCCAACAGACAGCAAAACCAGGTCTTACTGTGTAAACAAGGAAGAGTGTTCATAGCATTGCTTTTGCTAAACCAATTACTTTGATACAAATGACTTGATTTTGTCTTTCAGCATACATGTCCATTTCTGGCTTTTAGATTGAGCTGCTAGACAAAACTCTGTTTGGATGCAAAGAGCTTTGTACTTCACATTTCACTAATATCTGAAATGATGCCTGCTCTTTTGGCTACTAACACAGAGCTTCAGTCTTCAGAGTGTGCAGCAGAATATCCTCTGAACCAAAGATTGTTTTATTCAAACTGTTACTCACTTTTCTTCTCTAAAGACATCTGTTAGTCCCTATATTTTACAGAAGTCTCTCCAAGTTCTTCTTGCTGAGCTATTCCTTGTATTTTTATATATTGGAGTTACCTACCACAGGCTCTTATACCTCATTCCAGTGCCTTCAGTACAGCTGGAAGCATGGAGCTTTTGCAGCTTTGATTTACATATTTAGATCAAAGTACCCTAATAGCGCTCCACAGTAGTTTAAAAAAAAAAAAAAAGGAAGTGGAAATATATCTGGTACCTTTGGACTTTCTAGCTAGCAAAGCACAGCAGGCCTAATCTGGAATTTGCTGAAGCCAAAGAGCAGTTTTCCAGTGATTTGGGATTAGACCTAGTGAAGGTAATTCATGTATAAACTAGTCTGCATTATGCCTGAAACACAGTGAGTTCTAAGGAAACAACTTACTTTTCTTTGGCCTTGGAGAAACATGTTTGATGAGTTGATTTTCATAGTTTCAGCCTGAAAAGGCAGTAACAGATCAGTTAAATTGTCACACAACATTCCAGCAAAAGCAAATGCATCAGACCCACTTATCTTTTTAAAAATGCAATCTGTGTGGGAAAGAACATGTTGTACTTATGTAGCATTATGAAATCATGTTTTTAAAAGAATATGGAAATGCACTAGTTTAATTAGATTGCTCTTCTTAAATGATAATGGGCTTGCCCTTTCGAATGAGGGGTTTTACATGTTGAATTGCTGTTACAAATAGTAATAAAAACTCAATAAGCCTACACAAGCATTCAGCCAAAGTATGCTTGGAGGGCCGACTCTCCAATGGCCTGGAGGGGCCACTCCATTTTCCCTCATGGCTACTATCAGAGGTTTCCCTCCCTTGCTGATGTGGCCGTCTCCTGCTGGAACCACTATACAACATTGCCACCTGCTGACTGTCTTTCTTTATTACAGCACAGACAAAGCCCAGCCCCCCACCAAAAAAACACTCTAGAAACCAGCAATTTATATTTAAAGACTATCTGAATATTCATATTTGTTTTAAAAAAGGAAAGAGAGGAACTTCTCAGAGTGGCTATTTTTTCAGAGGACCAGATTTCATGTACTCATTTGTTATCATGCTGTGGGAGCGTATCTTGCAGAGTGTACGCAGGAACAGTTCAGAAGGCATGTGGAGCCTAAGATATCCTGTTTGGCAGGAAAAAGAATTGAAGTTGTCATGACTAATTGCTGCTATTCATTGTTTTAATATCTTGATACCAAGTAAATTTGTCTAAATTAACCAAGAGGTCACCTCCTCCCACAAAGATCTCTGATGTTGAAGGCCTGCTAATTGCTTTAGAAACAAGTGACAGACTTCTGTCTCGTACTCTTAGGTAGCAGTGCAAAGGGTTGGTCGAAAAATTTGGCAGGAAAAACAATGATTTTAAATATATCATTCAATTTAAAGCAGCCAAGCACAGTACAAGAACACAATGGCTGTACCTATACCTGAACTGGTGAAGAGAGAAATACAGACTTTGGGCAATTTTCATGTTATGTGTTTTCCACAGGGTTTTTTTCAGCTTCCCTGTGACTTTCTGGCAGCTCTGTTTTATTCTCAGTACAATTAATTTGATGTCCTGTCAACAGGTATAACTCTGCTTCAGGGGACAGAAAGTTTGGAGAAATGTTTGACCTTTTAGATGTTTAGCCAAATATAAGCTCTAAGTAAACAACTGCTGTTTGCCCACCATTAAGAGTGACACATTATTCCCTGCTCATGGTGACTGTACTTTTAGCGTCTATTTAGCTGCATGAAGTTACCTCCTCACTTCACACAGCTGGAACACTTATCAGCGTAACCAGTGACAAGGACTGGTTAAAAGTGCCTTTATTGCGATTATGTGCTATTTATAACTGCACAATCACCAGTAGAAAAGGAATACTGTTTTTGAATGCTGAATGCACTAATCCTGCAGAAATTTGCAAGCATCTGACTTTTATATTTTAAGTGGTCCTCACACAGGCCACTCTCAGTATGCAAATTGTAGCACATAAACAAATCTCTGCAAGTTCTGTACCTTGAATTACACAATATTCAGTACAAGTCTGTCTCTCACTGTTTGCTTTGTACACCACCAAAGACAATGAGAGCTCAATAAACAAAGATGGAGACTAGCAAATTAGAAAAAAAAAGGTAATAACATTATTCTGTAAACAAGTATTCATGTTAATATTTGTAATTTTATTAAAAATCAATTACTTGATATCCACAATCCATCACAGACCTCTTTTTCAATCTGGACTTAAACCTGACCTTCCTGTACGTGTCTGAAACGTGTTCACAGCTATGGTCATTTATATACCCCAGTGAATAATCTGCAGTAATGTTCCGTTATCTAAGCATCTAGAAATGGGATTTAAAAGGGAATCAGGACTGTCCTATCTCTCCCCCTTTGAAGTTACTAGGCATTTCAGTATTCATTTCAAGGGTAGATAATGCCAACTTGGAATACCTGAAAATCCCACTCAGAACCATCCCATTCTCCAAGGAATACAAGAGGTTAAAAATAATGACACTGTAGTTGTTTAATGTATACTGATTACAAATCCCCAAACTCATAACATGAATGCAGAAATAACTCCTATGTCTGTAGACCATCATCTGACACAGTGAGGATCAACCTACAAGCCTCCTATTGCAGAGTCAGAGGCTGGACACTGTGGTGATCGTAGAAGCACTTAGACTAGGCACATGTTATGTTCTCAGAGGAGAAAATAAAGACCACTGAGTGTCAATTTCAGTGCTAAAGGGTCCATCACAGTAGTACCTGGACACCAGTACTTCTCAAGAAACCTTGTTAGGATGTGTTTAGAATTAATGATTTCTTGCCTCTATTTCTTTAAGAGTGTTTTCCATTATATCCACCGTCCTAGCACAAACCATTGTTACTTTCTTCTCAGTCTCTAGTATGTTCATTTCCTCCCATTTATCAAGAACTTTACACCTCATAGATTCAAGGCTGTTCAGAAACAGAAAGCAGTGCTATCCTCTTTAACGCATGTCTGCTGCAGGTTTCTGGAGGTATAAAAATACATGCACGATTTAAAGGACAGAGCTGGCAGTGGAAAGCTAATTGGCATCTAAGGCTGTGTCCATAGTGCTTTCAGTAGGCATACCCAAGTACAAGCTTGAGTTAACCAAGCCAAGCAGTACAGACCAGGAGCACCCACAACGTTGCCCCCAGTTCAGCTGGTACACACACGCACTGTACCCACACTTCATTTCCATCAGTCTGAACACTGGCACATGAGCTGTGCCACTCACCTTTCACAGTCACCCCAACCAAGGCCCTTTAGCACTTCATGCAAAAATACAGTCAGGCTCTAGATAAAATGAGAACACAGCCAAGGAGGAAATCACTGCATCCCAGCATGGAGAACAGATAACAGCATGCAAGGAGCAGAATAAACATGCTGTACTCCCGTAGGACAGTCCAGAAAATGCACTTCAGAATTTTACAGGCCAACTTCACTGCCACCTCACCCACTCATCTCACTAAAACAGGTCAATAACATGATCCTACAAGATCCTACATGGCCAGCTCACGCTCCTGCCCAGCCAGGGTCTTATTCGAGTCAAAGACCTTTTCAACTTTTCACAGCTTGTCAGCGAGCTCATCTGCAGCCTGTCAGTGCCTGTGCTGCTGCAGTCAGAGCTGTATTATGGGGCCTTGCCAGCTTCTCATCTGGGGAATGAGGGGAGCTACAATGTACAGATTGATAGTGCCCCTCACTCCAAGGGTCTGGACTAATACAAATAAACTACTTTCCTCCCTGGTGACAGCACAGCTCAAGGTCATGCTGTTTTATCTGTCTCCCACACCTTGGTTCACCTCGTGGTGTTTGTCCGCAAGGGGAGCTATGGAAAGTGGAGCAGCCAGGAAAGATGCCAGGAGGCAGGGTTACACCTCCGAGGCTCTGGGGTTGCAAACCAGGCAGGGAAGGGAAGGAAGGAGAGAAGGAAGGCACTGGCGAAGGGAGTGAGAAGGGGGAGAGGAACAACTGGTCTCTCTCTGCTGTGTGAGAGCTCCTAGTGGTGCAGCCTGGCTTGTCTGACTGGTGCAGTGAGCAGGTCAAGAAAATCCTGGTGACTCAGGCGCTGCCCTGGAGCTGGGAGGGGCTTTTGGAGCCCGCACCCAGAGAAGTGGTTGCATCACCATCCCTGGAGGTATTTAAAAGACAGGTAGATGAGGTGCTTAGAGACATGGTTTAGTAGTGGACAGGTACGGTTGGACTTGACGATCTCAAAGGTCTTTTCCAACCAAATGATTCTATGATTAGCCACATTTGCAATGTAACAGCTTTGTGCCATGCCGTCAGATTCAGGACTAGGCCACTGTGTTGGGTAATGACGATGATTCAACAATTAAAGGCTGCCTGTTGTGATCCCAGGACACCTAAATTTCCCACTCTCCAAGCAGCTTGTCATGGGCAGCCAACCCCGCTCTGCCACCCTCTGGTCTGTGGTGCGGTATCAGTGTGCAGTCAACAGGTCCAGCGAGAGCCAACAGCTTTGATGAAAAGTGAGGCAGGCTGGAAGAAGAGAGCATGAGCCCAACTTGAGTGATGCACTGCCTCATGTGGGGAAAGTGCCTGACTGTGCTTCCTGACGCTCCCCATCCCAGGGGCTAACAGCCACTAGCTTCTCAAAAACCCTGTCCTTTCACGTAAGCCACTGAAAATGATAGAAAGTATATCCCCCCTCCTCTGTGGATCAGGATAGCTACTGGTCCTGGAAGGGCCTTACAGAAATGCTACCTAGAGAGAAGGAAATAATGCCTTCTTTTTTAGAAAACATTAAGAAAACATTTTATTCCATTTTAAAAAAATAATCAGGTCTCCATTTTTTCCTCTGGGAAAACTGTAAAGTTCTCATTTCAAGTTAACTTGGATTGAATAGTTTTTTAATTTCTTAGCATCCCAGCTCACCAAAAAAAAAAACAAAACCCCCAAAAAAACCCAACAAAAAATATTTGCAGAGTCTTGCTCCCTATAGTGCCAGCACATGTTAGCACATTTGGCCCAAATTTCTTGGCTTGGGCTTCTAACTGCAGATGTAATACAAAAAGAAGAACAGCAACATTTACATGTTTCTGACTTGGCTGGTTTTGATTCCTCAATATGTAATTGAGGAAGGTAGGGAGGGGAAGTTTGAGGTTAACAGAGTAAGTATTTTTTAAATTAGTACCTGGTAGGGAGGAGAAGAGGAGAAACCTTTACCCATTGTTTAAGTGTCATTTAGCTCATTTTATGCAAAACCTTTCCTCAGATATGCCTTGGCCCAGAGAGTCCTGATTGTTTTATTCATTAGTCCTGCAGGAGACCGAGAGCCAACAACTGATTTTATGGGTTTTTTAGTGGTTGGCTGCAAAGCTCTGGAATTCAAAACCTGTACCATGCTGTAGAAACAAACATAATCAGGGCAGCTGCATTCAGGCATACATTCATTGATGGGCAGACAGTTACATTAGGGAGGAATTTAGACCAGTTTAATTGCTGAGGAAAAAAAAAGGCAGAAGCTGGTTTGACTGTTCAAGCATTGTTCCTACTGAAGGTGTATTTGTAAAAGTGAGTTAGAGGCCAGTGATAGGAGCTGCCCATGGTGAAGTTAACAATAGCCCACAGCCTGGAGCAGTACACTAGGAGACTGAGACACTGCACAGAAAGCAGATTTAGATCTTCCTCTTTCCTCAAAGGGGAAGTGCAGAAGGCATTTTATATCACCACTTAAACAGCTATTTCCTTATTTACCACATTATAATTTGCTAACTGGTATGTTCTCATGCTCTGGAAGAAAACTGTGCTTTGAGTACAGGTTTTCAATAAAGGCATAAAATGCAGGTGTATTACAGTCAGACTAGTTATACTATACTCTATCCTGATGGCATTTCACAGGATTTCCCAGTTCATCATCAGTCAGCTTTTCTTTTTGTTCTTCCACAACTTTCCAGATTTATGTATTTTATCTTACTCAAAGATCCTGATCCAGATTCCACCGATCAAAGGCCTTATCAAAAGATACTCCTTTCTCGAGCAGTAAATAAATAGAGTGTAAACCTCAATGCTGTTACTGAACCTAAGTACCCAGCAAGCATCCACGATGGACTGGACTATTGTATGGAAAACTAGAGCATCCAGGACTGATACAGTGAAGACTGAAAAGAAGCTTAGGAAGGGCATGTGAAAGCACATGATTCAGGGCTTAACCTACTCGAGATAAGCATGAAATCCAGTTATCACGTTTCTGCCAGCTGAAGGGTTTCGTGTACTATCCCCTGAGACATCTTTAACACACCAGAGTGCAGTGACTCTGACAGTGACAGAATCAGTCACAGACTCATAAAGATGATTTGGCAGTTCCCTAGGTTTCTTCAACATTAGAAAGTCTCCCACTGACATCTACTGGTTTCAGATAAGACCAGGAGTGAAAGAAGTACAAGGAAGATGTTATGCGCCTGATTTCATTACTTGTCGGCACATTTTGATCATACTAACAGGAAATATCTCAACAGCTGAGGTAATTTTTGGTTGGTTCTCCTTCCGACTCTTTAGAACATCTTATTACCATAATTTGTGCCATATTTCTTTTCTGCTTGACTCAGAACTGTCCTTATCACTCACCTGTTTTATCTTCTGGGGTCTGGCTCATCCATAGCACCATTTCTAATACATTCTTCAGTCTAGAATTTAACAAAAGAGAACAACAGTTTCACAAATATCTTTTCAAGATCATATACAAAGTTAGATGTGAGTAAATAGTTGTTTCATATAATGAAGATTATTACACACATCCAGAGGCCAAATGTTGTTCTCATAGAACAAATTCAAGCTCACTGAATTACAGCGAAGTGACTCCAGGTCTGAATTCTCAGTGATGCAAAGGAGAGAAGAATTGACTCTCTGTGAGGAGCTAACAAGATTCAAACAATCACCATCTACTTCACTAAAACTGCAGCTTCTCTTCCTAAGAGGGAAACCTTTTGTTCACTGAATAAAAATACTGAAGCAGTTACACATTACTTACACACATAGTGAGACACACAGGTATCACAATAACATAAGTGGACAGCTTAGTTCTTTGCATATACTTCAGTATTCTTACTTCCCCTCTCCTCACCAGATCTCAAAAATCCTATCAGATATTCTAACGTCTACTAACCAATGTTATTTTAAAAAAGACATCAGTCTTGTATGAAAATCTTTTCTTCTGTCCACCCTCCAAGGATGGTTTCCCTATACATAGAAAGGACTACACATGGTCCATGACAAGAGGAAAAATTTGGTCTTAGGCTCCCAGTAGCAACTAATGCGTGCAGATGACTCAGATTTTGATTGTTAGTTTTCATGCAAAGCTAGAAAGTTGTCATTAGGATAGCTCAAATTCCTAGACTTCTCTGGAAACAGATAACTATCCAGAACTGAACAGTCTTACAGGGTATTGGATTTTTATATCTATAGTTGTCAAAACTCTCAAGAACTCCTCTAGATTATTCTAGGATGTTTATCATTATTCCCTTTCAGCCCTTTGGCATAAGACAAAATGTCATATTTTTCCTCTTTGCCTCTAAAATATTTATAAAAGCTTGCACAAAGATCAATTTTTGTAGCCTAGATAAAATTTGCATATGCGTGTTCTATAAATATTCCACACTGTGCCCCTGATCCATCTTAAATTCATGCCAGTTTGACTTTATCCCACAGTAACACTTCATGAATTCTCTCTCTGTAGACAACTATAGACGTGTAGAGTACTGGGCCACTGTTGATTATCTTCCTGTTTACACTAGCAGAAACTAGTGAACATGAGTCTCTTCCACACCCCAGCATCTTAACTGCAGAATCATCCAAATCACATTTCGAAAGCACAGTGTAAATAATGTAATGTGTACACACTAAATACACTGGAAACAAGAATTGCAAAGACATAAAAGACATCGTAAGTCATCTAGTCTAGTTAGAGAAACATTTGCAAGAAAAAGGGATGGGTAAGAAGGGTAACCAGCAGCTTAATGAAAGAGTGAGTTCTTAATTCTTCGGGTTCAAACAGTGGAGGGGGCAAGAACAGGAAAGTTGGTAGGTAAGATCTCCTGCTAGGACAGCTTTCAAGCCTAAAGATGAGAGCTCTAGAATTAAACAACCATAAAGTCAAACATCAAGGGTAGCAATTCAGATCAGAGCTTGGAGCATGAGTAAGGAGATTTGGAAGCTGTGATATAAAATATCAGGGGCACACAACAGAGGCATGGAAACACGGGGGCAGCCCAAAGAAGACAGGGAGCCTCAGAACGTCTGAGAATAAGCTAGTCAAAATAACGAAGTCAAACCAAGTCCTGTCTTAAAGGACAAGACACAGGCAATCAAAAGCACAGGCTTTGTTGCCTCCATAATAGCGAACAAAGCCAATGTCCCAGCAAAAGTGACACGGTCTGAAATTTAACAATGTAGGCTGCAGTCTGTCTGGTCAGGAAACTTCTCTGTAATGACATAAGCTCTTTGGTGGAGGTCAGTTGGGAATGACAAAAGAAAGCCCTTGTCCTGACCAGGGCTAAACCATGTCTCCCAGTGTGATTGGTACAAAAGACCGGGGCGGGGGGTGGGGGGCGCGGATCAAAAATATATATTAAGAAAGGAGAAAGATTTTTGCCTAGAACAGGCCATCTGCAGGGTCTAATCCTTTGACCTTCCCTCCAAGACCTGATGTTTTATAAATTTCAGGAACTCTACTTACTTGCTTCTGCTTTATCCCATCTACCTAGCTGCTGCTAGAGGGGTTGACAGCATTTGCAACACTTACTCTTTGTTTCTTTCCAGAGCAGTACTGGCTTTCTTCATGAGAACCTGCACATCTTTCCTGATTGCCTGTATTTCTGGAGCCTTTGAAGGCTTTGTTTCCATCCCTTTGACCTGAGCCTTCAGAGCCTATGAGAATGCATGAAAAAAGAGTAAAATGTGAAGTCATGCCATTGAGTATTTATTTCCTTTGCTACAGGTTCTGGGACCATTTTTAAAATTACATTTTCAGTAAAATTCAGTTCTGATGAAAACTTCTGAATGAGCTTCTTGTGAGACTAAGAGCTAATATGGCGAGACATGAACAAAAAAAAAAACCCTATAACAGGTTTTAGAGTCACTCAAAGTTCTTTCTATTTGTAAATAGATTAAAGGTTTGCTACAGATTCTCTCTGTGTGTCACAGACAGTAAATATGAAGACTCAGACTCATGCAAACCCCTTGCTTTTGGACAATACTTTCAGGTGTTTTGCCACTGAGCGGTGTGTTACTCATCCTAGACAAAGCACTTATGCTGTCAACTGTGCCATGTTCATCATTACCTTTCATTTTCATTTCAACAGATTGTCAATATCACACAGGAGCTCCCAGGCTCAATGCCAAAGAGAGCAGATAACTAGGGTGAAATCCTCAGAGCAAATCCAAAGGATTGGCTCTGGGTCGATGGAGAACGCCAGCCTAAAAAGCTATCAGGAACTGAAGGGGCTAGTTTTAGAGTAGGGAAAGTAAAAAGAGGAAGAATACAAAAGGATCAGGTAGAGAAAGGGGCAGGGACTGACAGGTCCAGGCTGGGCTGAAATGGGGTCCTGTGCCATGGACAGGGTGGGAAGAGGCTCCAGGGGGGCTGGGCAGGGCCCGTCAGGGATGGCTCTGCCCTCAGGGCTTGGAATCTCCTCTGTGTTCCCCTTCTAATTCCCTAGTGGAGCACACCTCTCCTGGCACCTCCTCCTTTTGCCAGAAGTAAGATGTCACTGGTGGGAGACGTGGGGAGAAGGGGTGTGTGGCACTACTCCTAGCAGCTTGAGGCCATCACCACCCTCTCCAGCACTTCTGCAGTAAAGCTGGCACAAAGCCTGATGTGGCCCTACCAAAGAGGAGACAGAAGGGCAATAAGTTTGATACTTCTGAAATCCAGCACAGGCTATTCAGCCAACGCTTTGCTTATTCTGTAGCAGCTGCTGTCTCAGATCTCTCTACTGTGGGTTGCTCCTACAGAAACTGTTGTAAGGCATGAGGCAAAGTGCAAGCACTAGATCTCCTATGTCAAATATAAGTTCAGGAAGTGCCCATTTCTGACTTCAAATACTTAATTTCTCTGTAGCATCACCAAGGAAAGGAGCTAATATTGACAAGCAAATACTACCTTGTACTGAGCTATAGGCAGAGAGTCCAGAAGCATCATCATGTACAGCTCATACTCCCTCTAAATAAATTGACAGGAAAGAAGACCATAAAAAAATGTTTAACACAATGCAGTGATTACAGATTCTTGTTTCACTTTGGTTCCAGGAAATCATACCTTTTGTGCTGTGACAGAAGGTTTACTTACGCTACCACACATGGGTTTGTTCAAAACCCACAGGTGATCATTTGGATTTTGACTATGCCAATGTCATTCTCACTTACCCAACTAGCTCCTCTTCCTCAAGGATTTCTTGCTTGTAATGCCTGCCTTCTCTTCCCTTCTCTTGCCTATAAATGCTGGATTTTAGCAGGTAATTATTTTGTCAATAAATATGGAGGAATGACTTTTTGCCCCTCTCAGTTACTACTGGGAGAGTCAATGCAGAATTTCTACCACCACTAACACCACATCACAGTGTACAGAATCAGAGTGCAACTTCATTTTTCGCCTATAATATTTTAGTTGTGTTCCACGTGCAAATCACTGTCCTGAGTGCCCAAGAGAAGAAACAAACAGATTTGGTCCCCACATAAAGGATTTCAAGTGTCATCCTTCAGCATAGTCAAAAATCAACAGGAAAACAGAATAGAAAACTGCCTGATAAGTCAGATAAGAATTATCATTCCTCACGTGTAACTGTCAAAGTGAGAGGTGGAAAAATAATTCACCAGTACGTTACAGCCTGATTTTTTTCCCCAACATTTTGATGATTTTAGAGTTAGGGGTACAGTTTCAGAAAAAAACGTTTGTGAAGGTTGGAGGTTTGGGGGTGCTTTGGCTTGTTTGCGGTTTTTTTCTTTTTGTAATGCTTTTATCAAAGTGGTTAAGTGGTAGCCAGATGTTTGGTGTCTGTTTGTGTAACTCACACAGTACATTAGGGGAAACCTGGGAAAGAACTCATAAGTCTTTCCCAAAAGCTGTCTGCCCTTCTCTCCTGACCATAGAGAGACATTTGAGCAAGTGCAAATGTGGTGCTGCTGTCTTGTAACCAGGGGGACACTGCAGGAAGAAAGAGTCATGGCTTGCTGCCAGATGGTTAATTAAAAGGCATAAAGTCATAGTAGGAACACTGGGACACATGAAAGGGCTTGTTGTCTCACCAGTAGGGCCAGAAGCAGAACTGGAAATGGACTAAAGACAAAATCACATGGCTTTTATAGCCATGCAGTTTAGTTTGCTGGTCAGCTATTAAAAAAAAAAATGAGGGAAATAGTTAACACACACATAGTCATGATCCTAATTTGAATGAATGAAAGCAGTGACTGAAAACATAGCATGCTCCTGAACCACTGAATATGAGCAATTTCCAATTCACCTTTCTCCCCAGTGCTATTTCCTCCAGTCTTATGACTTTTGCATCTGCAGATGATTTGCAGAGGTGCACAATTCCTTATGATTTCTCCTTTCTCCATCAACATGATGATGCTCATAGGTGGAAATGGTGTCAGCTCAAATCAGTGAGCAGGCTGGAAACCAACTTTCTATAGAGGTATATCTCTTAACACTTCTATTCTCTGCTCTTGTTTACTTACCTGTGTACAGCGGGAAAAGGAGCAAAAATGAGGAAGAAATCAGCCATCCCCTTTGAGACCACAAGTGATTAAGTAAAAAAAAAAAAAAATGCTATAAGCCCATGAAGTTTGTTAGGTATGTTTGATTTTAACATGTGAGCAAGAGGGCAGAGAAAAGTCTCCTGAAGAATATAAATCCCCAGGAGAATCACTTTCCTCACTGTATCTAAAAAGGGTTAAATGTCCCACATGCACTGATTAAAAAAATGACAAAGGGCACTGGGAGATAATGCATTTAAAACAATAGTTAGGGTACATTTAGCTTATGTTGTGCTAAAGCTTAGGAGTATTACTTACCTTAATTTCCGTCAGAATATCACCAAATATCAGAGAGCTGTTGCATATATCTTCAAATACTTCCTCAACAACCTGTAGTCGCTTGAAATGGAGAGGATCACAGCCACAGATTTTCTGGAGTTCCTGTACAATCATCAAAATGAATGACTACATACCTGCATGTGCAGAAGGCACTCTAAAATAGTTACTGTCAGAATGTATTACTTTGTTCAAGTTCATGCCATTTCACCTGACAGTATGCAGTAAGAAATATCATGAGAATCCAGATCAAGTCATGGTCATAGCATGAATTCTGTATTTTGATCGTCAGTAAGAAGAAAGCTCACATTCAACAAGACAAGATGCACTAACCACCAAAAAGACTAGTAGAAAACAAAGATGACAGAGATTTGTGTGGCAGAAGACAATTACTACATGATGCCTCAACTTACTGTTGCATATCTTACATCTTTACAGCCAATCCTTCTGTAAGTGTATGTTAGTCTGCCTATCTCTACTGACTTCAACAGATCATCTCCAGGTTTGGAAGAAGCAGCCCTTGGAACTCGTTGCATCCCTTAAAGCAACTGTTAGTTCAGAGAGACATAATTAATATATAAATAACCTGAGAAACCCTAGCTAAAGAATACAACAGTTGAAATCATACACTCATACTCTCACGGTTATACATACCAGCTCTGAGTAATAAACCTGGAAGAGAGAAAGGAAGGGTGTTTCAGGCAACCTGTGCTACTTACTCTGTCATGGGAACTTTTTCTCTAGAGTTCTGCTGGCCTCACTTCAAAGTGCTCTGTTCCTAAGAATAATGTTTTCACAACAAGCCTCTGAGGTAGATACTAGACCATGGCAGTTTTTCACTTTGTGAATATCCTTGTTTCAAACCAAGGCTGATAGAGATTTTGACCGTTTAATCAAAGGGCAAAGATTGCCATCACTGCTAGTTAGTACAGCTTTCTGCTAAACTTTACTGGAGTTACACTATCTCACAAAAATTGTACTGATTCAAATTCTTTCTGGGGAAAATGTTTTCTGGGAAAAACTGCTTTAAAAATTACAAGATCAAGCTGTTATCCTGGTATAATACAGCACTTTGCCTCTTCTGTTTTCCCCCACCCCTTCCTCCTTTTACCCTGGCCTCTTAGCCCAGAGGCATAGGAGAAAGGTTGCTTGGGGTTATTTACCAAAGTGGGAAGTAGCCAACTTTTTTGGCAAGTTGGTTAACCGCATGGCAGATGATACATCCTAGAATCCAGTGGAGCATGGATTATGCTGCTTCTCTGAGAGTTATACCCATGAGTAGATTGGATTAATTTGTTGCCTCACTTCCCTCATTTTGCATAACTTTCCTTGAAAAGCTTTGGTAGTGTGTTGGAGGTATATAATAAATACCTCTGCTTATTTGCTTGGTCATTTCTTTGCCGGTTTCTGGTATACTTAGCACTGCTATTGGGATGGTGGTTTCAGTCAAGCCTGACCTCTATTTTCTCTGTCAGCAGTCATCTCTCCCCTGGTTCTGCAAATGCCACGGCTTAATTCTCCGTAAAATGCCCCTGATAAATCAGCTGGCATCTTACGAAGGATGAAAACCTGGCCATAAGTACCACACCAGGTACTTGTACAAGGTGCCAAATTCTTTCAAAAATTACTCTCATCTACATGAAATGCCAGTGCTTCTCCAGCCCATGCTAGCCTAGCCATTTGTTAGTTTACCTACCCCCAACTGCTTTCATTAAGTTCAATCCCTAATTTCTATGAATCCAGTATCTTACTCTCACTCCTGCCTTTGGCTCCAAGTGCTGATGAGATTGTTAATGCTTCCCCTAGGGCAGCAACTCAAGCTACACAAGCAACTTTTGCAAGGTGTATGTGCTTGACTCATCACATTCACTCCCCATCCCACCCATCACTAGAGGCCAGCCAGAGTGAGGCAACTGTCTGTGCACAAAGAGATAGCCTACAGCACACATAGAGAAGGTGGCTTCTTTTACAAATTATCTCAAACGTGCTGCTAGACAAGATGCTGAATATATGGTTCCTACAGAGCTGCAGACCAACAGTGATTTCTCCCATACAGATCGCTAGCTTGTAAGATCCTGCTTTATCTTATACCTAACACAACATTTCCACATGACAATGGCAGGAAGGGTAAACAGTGGTGTACAGCTTTGGGCTCAGGGCTTTGGAGCACATAGTAAATGTGTCTTACAAGTGCACAACTAAGCAAGCACATGGGATCATCTCTCCAACAAGAAGAGAGAGGTGATTTTGCCTAAACCCATACCATTTTCCTGGAACACACATAACGAATCCACGCAGAAAGATAATGCAAAATTTACCTTTCCATCAACATGGGGACTCTTTCTTACCTTAGCCAGCTTTCTTTCATGCTGCTCTGATACCTTGCTTGCTGTGAAATTGTTCTGTAACAGTTCATTCTTTGCTATGAACTCCTTCTGGAAATGTAAGAACTTGTTAAACTGTTCAGTTTTAGTTACACTAGCCAAGTGTCCTGGTTTCAGCTGAGTTAGAGTTACTTTT
>VYZW01035976.1:3688-13980 GCA_013401315.1 Balaeniceps rex
ACTTAATTGCATAAAGCATTCCAAGAAACTCTAGTATAATCAATTTTTTTCAAAGCACTATGCGGCCGGAAAGCGCTGTCTAGCCTCTTATTTTATTCCCTGGTATGTATATAATCCTCATGAGTATTAAACTGCTCTGATCAAACATTCTCTTTCAAGACTCATTTTCTTGTGTCCGTTCAGTTACCTTTTATGGATCGTATTTCAGCCTCTCAAATCACAGTAGAGAAACTGGCCAGGAATTAGCCAAGAGAGACTTGCTCAGTGTACGTGGTTGGCCTTAGAGCAGAATTTGTCATCTTGAAAATACTGAAGTGAATGCAACCCAACTTAATAGCAAACAATTGTTTGCTGGCAGACAACATTAAGCTTTCTTAAGCTATTTTCTGTGTGATCAATTCACCAATTAAANAGATCCGTATCTCTCCAATTAGGCTCCCAGAATTGGTGCCTTGAGGGCCTGAGTCTCCATTTGATTTCAATTACTTTCTGCAACTTTTAGGTACAGAGATGTGCAGTGTACAGATATGCTGAAGAGATAAGTAAGCATTTGAAAAGCCTTTCTGGTTCTTCTTTGAAGAAGGAATGTAAATTACATCAGTTACNTAATTCATTATTTATAAGTCATCCATCCTGCCTCCTCAAGCTCTTAGTATATATCTAATCTTCTCCACACCTGTTCATTAGAGACAAACATCATACTAGGCAGGCAACAGTGGACCAGTTACCAATGGGTTACATGACTCTCCCTTCTCAAGAATTCACAGGATGTCTATGGCAAAGCCTTGAACTGACTAAAGGTCATTTCCATCCCGGTCCACTTTAGTCTTCTTTACTATTTCATACCCTTACTCAATAGTCTGATCACAAGTTAAAGTACTGAAAAAGCACACACATATTCCTATTTCAAGGCAGAGCTGACAGAATGCTGTGGGGAAGTCCGTATTTGTCGGAGATTTGTATTTCTTCAGGAAGTGAGACATTTAAATAATGCCCCTCACTAGAACTAATATGCAAGGTCATTAACTGGGATTTGGATTCTTAAGTCAAATTACCACCAAAGGAAGCTGAACAGCAAAAGAGTCTCATTTAGCTCCCTGAAGATATACCCAACAGATCTCTATCAAACTAATTAAAGAATGACATTCCAGGCTGAATGTCCAGTCACTGCAGTCCCCTGGGGCAAAAGTACCCCAGGTGCTCCCAAACATAGCAGGCACATGCCATCTAAGCGGTTACCAGACGAGTGCTGGAAACAGCTCCCATACAAATGCTACAGCTGAACCCCTTAACTAATTGCACGGACTTCAGGAAACTATCATGTGGCCTGCCTGGTGTTCAGTAACAGAAGCCCAACACAAGAGAGGAAGCTATGGATAGGTCAGGAGCAAGGCACAATGTAGGAGTAATATACCCCAACAGTATGGTGGAGATAAGTATGCAGCTGATATAACACATGTAAAAACCCCTGAACTCAACTAGTCATAGTCTGAGGAAATGCAAAGAGATAACTTGTGCTCCCCATTCTCATGCTAGGATCACTGTCTTGAAAGAAAACATTATGAAGAACCTCTACTCATCTAGAACTGTGGTTTCAAAACCAGCAAATGGCCTTTTACTTTTTAAGGGGAAACAAAAGGAGTATACAGTTTACACCTTCTTCTCATGAGCACACTTCATTCTTCAGTTCCAGAAGGAAAAGAAGGACTTAAGTAAGGGCATGGCCATCCTGTGAAACAGCAGTAACACCAGCACAACTTCCTAGTGGAAGCCAGATGATGCTTTGTGGAGAAACAGAAACAATACTGATTGGGGTACTTACTAGATTCACTATTTCTGAAACTGAGCCAGTATCTATCTCAACTGGACATGGCAGATGATGAATCTCTGTCCCCCATTCTTATGCAGTATAGATGTGCCCTAGATCATTAACTTCCCCAAATATACTGTAGAGAAGTGCTGATATACTTTCCTTGTATTCAGCATATTCTAAGGACACACCAAACTTTCCTACTAAACAAGCTGGAACATTTTCCCTGCCATGCAGTACTCTAAATACTCATTCAGCTGCTGCTCTTGGAAGAGACCTCACAAACATATATTTTTCTCCTGAACTATTTGGCACACTGCCTTTAACACTTTCAGTATGTTACCACTATGGATCTCAGATCCAAGTTGTGGACTAGGGTCACTTGGTGGAAAGATGATACACACCTTCAACTCTAACTCTAGTATCACGGAATATTCCAGATCATATCCCCAGGCTCCGCTACTACACCCAAAAACATTACAGCAGAAAGGGTGAATGGCAGATTCAAAGCGGATAAGCAGCTATATTACAGCAGATGATCCAATCTGCACCTGATCAAGATGAAAGCAGGAAAGGGATGTGATCAGGATTCTGCATCCTGCACCCATTTTGGCTGTATTTCTGGTCATTGCCATTGCTCTATTTTCAAGGCTATTCTTTTACAGTGTTAGGAACCAAGCCGTCACAGTGCTGTTTAACAAATACCAAGCAAAGGTGAACTTCTGTCTAATTTGCACATCATGTAGGAGAACTCCAACCCAAGATGTGGCCAAGTGTGCTGATCTGGAGTCTGGCAGTCGCTTGTTGGCAGAGAATGAAGAGTAAGCTCACAGTACTGGTGATAGCAACATCTCCCACACTGTCTGAGGCTGTGTGGCAGAACGTACCAAGGACCCCACTACCAAAGCTTTTATTCAAATTCTCTAGTGCACCCTTCATTTTGTAAAACATCCAGTAATACTGAGTGCATTGTTACCGACAAGTCTAACATTAAGAGCTTACTTCATCATAGCTACACCTGTGAAGGTATTAGCTTTATTTAAAAAGATTAGGGTTTACAGTGGGAAAAAAACCCAACTAAACAAATACAACGTTAAGAACATTGGAGGAACAAGACAAAAAGGTAGGCATAGCTGTAAAGAGGCAGTAGGCAAGTGAAAAAGGAAGAAATGTGGTAACAGCTAACCAACTAATTCATAGGGAATGAGAATAGTACTTAAAAACTGAGAGACCATACACCACATTAAAGATGAAGGGCGATAAATGGGAAGATAAAGAGCCAAGTCTTCCCCAACCACAGTGCCAAGTAAACATAATCTAATTGTAATGGAGCTACTGGGAATTACTCATCCAGCTGTTCTCAGCTGCCCAGCCTGTGTTGGAAATGCATGTTGGCACTGGTCATGTCAGACCTGTGCTACATCCATTCCCCATTGACTTGAGGCCCCTTGCGGCCTGCAGCTGACAGGATTTTAGAGCAGCAAAAGAACTGCTGTTAATCCTTCCCTATTTCGTGACTGCTCTGGAATAACTAGCTCTTCAATCCCTAATTTTCCTTGCGCAAAGCTGCACCAAGCATATCTGAAAGGAGCAGTGGGGAGTAACAAGGTGATAAAAATACTCCCAGGAGTGTAATATTGTGGTAAAATAGTGTCACCTCTGTCAGCAGCTAATAGTGGACATCTAGGAGGACTACCGGACAGGACAATTTATACCAACACTCCTACATACTCTCTTATAAACTCAATCATCTCTGACTAAAGTACTTCTGAATAAGAAGGGGTACCTTTGCATCTGATAGACTTCAGTCATTTTCTTCCATGGATTTTTTCCATGCAAACTTTTAGCATCCATTACATTCTCTAATAAGGCAAGCCTAGGCATTTAACATCTTAACTATAAGCTGTGAGAAACAGTGTCCTCCTGTTTTGAACAGTGTACTTGCTAGTTTCTTTTGACGCTTCCTAATGGTTCTGTCAGAAGGGACAGTGAATAATTTTGCCTATTTACTTTCTCCATAACCATCAGAATCTCCAAAATGAGATCTTAAAAAGCTCTACAAATGAGGGTAGTGCCACCTCCCCCATTTTATAGGTGTACAAATGGAGGCAGGGAGAAGGCTTACTCGAGATAATCTAGCAGGTTAAAGGAAGAAGTAGGCATAGAAACTGTATTATTTTAGTTCCTACCCAGTGTCCTAGCTATACGATGACATAACCTTTCGGTTTCTAGAATATTTATTTTCAGTAAACAAAAACTGATCTAGATTTAAAAGAAAACAAACACACTGAGAAGCATCATCATTTATACTGAAGGCTGTAATTTAGAAGGAAAACTCTGTAGACCATAAGACAGCCCTCCTTTCTAAGCAACTGTCATCATTATACATACTCATGCCCATTTTAACACATTTGCTTACATTTCATTCATGGCTAGAGACCAAGGGCTTATCAGCAAATTATCCCCTACTACCAGCCTAGATATGTATATCTACAAACTAAAGAAATCACATAGAGAAGAGGGCTGAATCTGTCTACCTCATTTTTAATTCAAATTTTTACTTCAATTTTACAAATACTCACAGCTCCACAGGATTCAACATTACATGTTCTTACCTTAGCTGATACGGAGGTATCCTGACAGTAGCATCAGGAGAATCCAAGGTTTCTGTATAACCAAAGGAAACAATAGGGCTTTTAAAAGAAACTTTTGAGTTCAACCATAGTAATACATCTGGCTACAATCTCTGAACCAGAGATCTAAAGTTTATACCTACTCTGGCTGACAGAACAACAATCACTGCTGCTCCAAGTTATCAAAGCAATACATGAATCTGTCAGGACACTAGGTGCCCAAAGAAAAGGCATCGAGTACCATCTTCTCCTCAGTGAACTCCTTTTCACATATCAGCACTTCGGCAGTACATATACTAAAACTGGAACAGTACAGAGGATATTAGCATGGCTGCTGTGCAAGGATAACACACAATTAATGAAGCAACCCATGGAACATCAAGCTAATTATGAACTACCACAGATCGCTGTAACTATGCATGGATAAAAAATAAAAATTTAAAGCAATTTCAAGTATCACGGTTATGCTGATGTAAGTTAAGGGTCTTGCTGACTAGTGCTCCAGGTAGTTAGCGTCAAAAGCACTTCAAGTCACAGCCAATCTCTGAAAATGGGTGGATGCTGAAATGTACCTAAGCTCATACTCCCTTAAAAGAAGAACTCATTTTATTGATCATTATTTCCATTATACAGCAAGGATAAAAAAGCTCATGGAATCCAGTCAGAAAAATCCAGCTTTTAAAATAGATGCCCGAACATAAGCCAGCAGCGAAAACTGTACTGGAGGTTTTTTTACGATGACTTAGGAAGCGGGGGGGGGACACACGCTTTTAGAGAAAAGACTCCCACCCCCCAACACACACGGAAACTGATAGCTACTGATACCCGTATCTGCCTCGCAAGACCCACGAAGCAGACCCAGGAGGGTGGGGGTGGCGGGGGACACGGATGCTCCCCGGGACCGCCAGCAGGTGCCACAGCCCCTTCCAGCAGCGCGGAGCTCCCGGGCATTTTGAACCGCCTGAGGCGCTCCGGTCCCTCCCCACTCGCTGGAGGCTCAGCGGCCAGCGCGGAACAAGTTTGTTGAGGTCTCCCTGCCCCCGCCGTTACAAAACCTGTCCATCGGAGGCTCCTGCCCCGCACCGCTACGGGCAGGGCCGGGCCGTGCCGTGCCACGCTACGCTCGGCTTCCCCGCGGGCAGCCCGGCGCCGCTGCCCGCGCCCCCCGTCCCTTACCGATGGCCCAGGTGCAGCTCTCCTTGATGGCCCTGTGCTTGCTCCCCGACGCCTCCTTCTGCAGCTTTCGCAGGATTTCTTCCATCTTGCCTCCCCCGGGATCCTCGCGTATCCGCGGGGGCAGAGGAGCAGGCGGCGAGGAGGAGGAGGAGGAGGAAGAAGAGGGCGGTGCGGGCGGCAGAGCGGTGCCGGGGCTGCCCCTGCCGCGGCCGTGCCTACGCGGGGACGGTGCGCGGCACCCCGCTGCCGCCCCACCGCCGCTGATGAATCACGCCGGGCTCCATGGCGGGGACACGTCAGTTGTTGCCGCTGCGGAGTCCCTCCTCCTCCTCCTCCTCCCCGCCCCCGCGGGAGGAACACGGCGCGGGCAGGCGGCGGGCGGGCTGCGGCCTGGGCGGTTGCCATGGCGACCGGCGGCCTGGCCGGGGGGCGTCAGCAGCCCCTGCCTGCCTGTCCCCGGAAAGCGGGAGGGGTGGGCTCGGTGTCCGCCTGCGGTTTAGGCTCAGCGGTTCCAGCCGGTGGACTCGCGGGGTCGGGCGGTGTGCCCGCGTCCAGGGTTGGAAGACGCTTTCTGGGCTTTGCAGGGCTGAGGCGGGGGCCTGCTCCTGGGCCCGTCCGGCCTCCCCACCGCCCCACTGCTGAGTGCGGCCTGGACCTGTAGGGCGAGATTCCTGTTCCCCAGCCCCGCCAGCCCGGCGCTCCTCTCCCTGCAGCCCCGCTCTCGGGCAGCCCCGCTCTCAGGCAGCGTCCTGCAGAGCCACACACGCTGCCACACGGGGAGGGACACAGGGAGTCAGGCCTACACACCAACATGTGTGTAGGGGCTGGTCATCCTCTGAAGTCGGTGGGATCAATTACATGGCTATAAGCCCTGCAGGACCTGCGCCTTTCTCCCCAGCTGGCAGGTGCACAAGGTCACGAGTCGACCTACTTGCCTGTGCCTTGAGAAGAACGCACATCCGCACATCCCTGTGTCCCCCCCCAACAAGCCAGCCCCCAGGAGAACAGCCACTCTGCTAGCTCAGACCTTTCTCCTCGCGCCCCAAATGCTTTATACCCAGCAAAACTCCTGCCTTCTTCGGTTTGCTGTTTCCCTGCCTTATCTCTAGGATATGCTACTTGCCCTTTTTGCGACTGCATCAGTTAATGTTAATTGAGTGTGTTAATGCTGTTGTCTTCTTGCAGAATCTGTCTCAAAAGATACAAGAGGACAAACAGGCTAGGAAAAAAAAGACGACAGATAAGAAAGGCAGTCCAGGTAGCAGCTGGCGGTGTTAGCGGTTATGTCTCCTACTGCTAATTGGAAGAGTACCAACTGCGAATTACCAGACAGAATATTGGCACCTGGTGAATCAGGCATAGCATTTCCCATAGGATATTGGGCTTTCAAAGGCTGTCCCTTATCCAAATACTTACAAGGGCTGATCCTCCTTGTGTTCGGAAGTATAATGAATGCATAATCCATAGTTGCATTTTAAGGCCAGAGTGTAAAACTTGTGTCTGAAGAAAAGGATTTAGAATGATGCCAGAAAGGTCTGGAGATGGATAGGGAATGTCTAGAGCTACAATACTAAGGATTAAAAAGAAAAAAAGCTCTACACAATGACCATTAAACTTCAGATTCCAGAGGGTAAAACAGCCTCTAAGAAACTGGAAGTAGTTTCCCAAAGTTTCTTATCTCTGAGCATGGTCCGCCACTCTCCTTGGAATGAAAAACTGGTAATAGCTAGTGGCCAGGGTTTTCAGTGAACCATGATGCTATAAGTCAAGGCTCAGGTTGAAGTGATGATGAATTGTTCCCCACCTACGTGCTTCCTCTTTATTCTGTGTTGTGCTTAGTGGAAATGAGCATGGGGGTTCGTTTCTGTCTTTTCAAGTCTTTGTTTTTTTTTCCTGGGGAGAAAACAACAAAAAGGACTGTGATGGTGTTTGAGGTATTTTTAATGTAGAAATGATGTACCAGAGATCATTTGGACCTGTGGAACGCTAAAAGATACATATGTATCTGTTCATAGTAAATAATTAATTGCTTATTTTCAGGAAGCCACTGATGAAACTGAATTAATTTTTAATTTTAGATTATTTTCTAGCTATATGCATCATCAACTCACTAGTTAATTTCTCCGTGGTCCCTACAGGTAGCACTTTGCAGCTGAAATCTTCACCAGAGCTACAGTGTTTTCATAGATGCTGATGTCACTGAATCAAGATTTGCATTTATTTGTGTTTCACTCACTGTCCAATGTCTTCAAGTAAAATGGATTCTGTGCTGCTAAACACTTTTTCCCAGTTTCCAGCAGTTATGTCAGCAGAGTGAGAGAAACAAAGGTCATGTTCAGGCTCTCTAGAGCATCTTAATGTCTGCCTGTAAGATTATGCAGATGGAAAAACAAGGAAGCCATGATGAATTTTCCCAAGCAAATGTATGTCAGAGTACCATGAGCCAGCTTGCTGACACTTTTCATGTGAGGCCCTCCATCTCCAAATGAACAGGAGTCCATCAATCCCTGTCTCTGTTGCCTACAGTAAGCACATAAATAAACAGTAGCCATGTCCTGATGGAAGTCAGTCACTGAATGCGCTTTGCACAGGGAGGAGGTCACATTTAATCATGCGCTTTGGGCTCTCCTTCAAGGCAAGTGGCCTAGAATGTCACAAGATCTGGAAGTCCAGGTACAGAGTAGGGATGATGGTGAAGAAACTTCCTATCTTCTGTCATGAAGAGACAATTAAGCTTTCTATGGTCACGCTTATAGCTCATAAGTCCTCCTTGCCATGTCCCAGCTGTTGAAAGCCAGCAGCCTTCTACAGTGGTAGAGCCTACCTAGGACTCAGTTCTGATGATCCCCTGCACAGCTCAAGCCTTATCCAGCTGGAAGTCAGAAGGATCCTATGCGGATCGGGTATCTGCAGGATGCAGTGGTTATATATCACTAAGATGCAGTGGCAGAGATGCAGCTTGCTTTTGTGACTCTCACCTGGCAGTGCTGCTGATCTTTTGCATTACGTGAATGCAGATTAGATCCCAGGATATATCCACGGCTCTGAACACAGCCAAGAACTGTGTGAGGAAAGCCAAGCTACTCAAGATACGCAGACTAATAGAGTTGTATTAGTACAATTCTCTGTCTAGGCTAGTAAGCAGAGTTAAGGAGCAGCATATGCTTGCCTTCAGAAATCTCCATGCTGCTATGGCTCTGCTCCTTCCAGTAGCCAAGGAAGGCAATGTGGTGCTCGTTTAAATCTCTTCCCATAGCATATAGCCATATTGCCCATGCACACACCTGCCCCGTCACTCTAGTCTTTGAGATCCTAAAAAAACCCCAAATGTACAGTGGAAAAGTATGAGACAAAGGCATGTTAGACTGTGAGATAATCACATATATTTGCTATTAGTCATTATCACTTCTCCTCTGGCCATTTTAACAATATGCTTGGTCAAGATGTCATTGTACACTGCAGATGCTGGGCAGTGTGGACCGAAGCGATGGGCTGTGACCCTGAGAACCTCCAGTTTAATTACAAAATACTAAGAAATGCCCTCTAATGACAGCAAAACCACCTGGTTCTGTTGTTCAAAAATGGTGCTTAGCCAGATTTTTCAAAATTACTCTTTTCCCAGAAGCACCCCCATGACTGGACTGGCCAGTCTTGCAAAAGAAGCTTGGGCTCGGTTTTCCTCGGGAAGCTCTGTACATGTGACTCCCCTTATGTAGGACAAATTTTTCAAAAAACTTGAAGCAACGGGGGCTGTAGCTGGGACATGGGCTCACCAGCACCTTCATGACACCTGATAGCAGAGGAAGGTCCCTTCCTTTCCTTCCCCAGAGGGCAGCAAGACTCGGACAAGACCCTTGTCAGGGTTTGTTTTCAGTTTTGGTTGTCTAGACTGTAACCACGTCACTGATGATAGGGTGGCATCTGTCATTGTTTGCCTGATTACACAGTGAGTTACCAGAGGCTAGCTGAGTGCTCAGTGAAGTCGTTCCTGAGCAGGTGCCGCTTTCTGTATCCTCCATAGCATGACCTTGCTGAACAAAGGCAAAGCACTGCAAAGCACAATGACGATGGGTGCTGCTGAGTGCAGGGATTACAGAGTTAGGGAGAAAACCCCTCTGGAGTGGGAGCTGTAGATAAAGCTAGCATATATTCAGGACTGTCTGTTCAACATAACCTTACATCATTTATTCTGTAAAGAACAGTTGAAACAAAAGTACAGTCTTGAGATCCATGGCAGGATAGAAATAAGAGACAAGACTCCCTGGCCCTGCTGAGACATACTTTCTGCAAAGACAGAGGAAAAGCAAAAATCCCCTTAACTGCCTTTATTCTACCATAATCTTCTCATCTCCCTGTGGAATTGCAAAGGCAATCGAAGAGGGTATCAGGAACACTGAACAGCTATTCTAGGTCAGATCAAGGTCCTTTTTACCTAGTAGCTTAGTTCTGACAAAAGTTAGTTTGGGAGTCTTAAAGAAACAGTAGAAAGAGTATAGTGCCCCTTCCTCTGGTAAACTCTCACAGTTTCTATTAATTTGCAGACTAGGTAGTTCCTGAGACAGTGGGTTTACCTTTATGTGTTCAGTAATGCCTGACAGATTTTTCTTCTGTGAATGTATCTATGTATGGTTGAGAGCGTCCCTTGGGAGACAGCCCTGAAGAGCAGAGGGGTC
>VYZW01035984.1:0-12261 GCA_013401315.1 Balaeniceps rex
GTCACCATCCCTGGAGGTATTTAAAAGACGTGTAGACGACATGCTTAGAGACATGGTTTAGTAGTGGACTGGTACGGTTGGACTCGATGATCTTAAAGGTCTTTTCCAACCAAATGATTCTATGATTCTAAACAGGTAAAAGCTAAAACAGCAAACAAACAAGTCGTATACTAATTTTTTAATTTTAAAACATTTGTAAGCATTTTTCAAGTTCTGATAGTTACCTAAATAAACATGTCAGACTTCCAACTTTTCTGTTTGTTTCTTCTGTATGCCAAACACTCATCCTTAAATTGAAATTAAGAAATTTAAGAAATCAAAATGTAAGAAATGTTGAAATCAGGGCATCCCCAAATGCACAAGCTCTTTATATATGTCTGTTTTCACTTACAGACTGTATGCTTGATTTTGGGAAAAAAAAAATAAAGGAAAAATGTGAAAAAAAAATGTTAAATCTCAATGCATTGTATCACACGTCAAATATTTGAGGAGACAGATGTATTTTTCCAGAACATTCTTTAAATAAGAGAAAAAATAGTGCTGGTAGGGTTGCTCACTTGAGAGAAATTGCAGATGAAGAGGGAATGTACACAGTGCCAGCAGAGAGTAAAACAGAGATGTAACTTTTAAAAGACCTTGTACAAGCATCCACCAGTCCCTTCAGGAAATCTTAAAAAAACGATTCCTGGAAAGAATTCTTCTTATCTTTGCCTTTTTGCAGTTTTTAACCACAGTTTCATAAAAATAGTATCTTTGTTAGACAAGTGGTTACTGCCTATGACAAACAATACTACTTTTGGAAGAAAATCCCATTCAGTCATTACTGAAAACATGTGACATCATTAAGCACCATTGGCTATGTACACAGTGGTTAATAGTATCAAGACCTGAACCCATTTAACACTTATAGTGCTTTATAAACATTCTGAAATCTTTCATTTTCTTATTTATGTTTAGTTCAATCATTTTCTTCTGCTCTGACCATTACTACAGTGCCCAAAATCTGTCTCTTCACTCCACATCTTCCCATTGAAGCTTTTGGTGAAGAAAAATACTCCCTGGTTTCCTCTAGGATCTGAAGGCAGTCAGTGAGTGCTTATGGCAGTCAGGAGCTCTGCCTCTTGGTGCAGGTTTGGATGTGATGGGGGAAGAACCTCCCATACAGCCAGAGGCAACAATTTATGAAGACATCTCATAAGTTTCAGCTCTGGGCTGCCTGGAACAGGGTGAACTTTCAGGAGCTGTGGAGAGTAATGAGGCAAGAAGGCAAAAAGCTGAGTTCCACAAAGACGATTATCATCTGTAAATTAGCAGAGTGAAATCTCGAATTTCCACTGTGCCAAGTAAATCATACTTTCCTTTTGGCTTTGCAGGATGAGCAAGGAATATTGTGTGTTAAAATTCTCTTGAATTACTCTCAGCAGCTCTAGAGAAAGAATTCAATTTTAATTGAATACAGTAATATTAAAATAGTGCAGTAAGAAAATAAGGAATCATTACCATGTTAGAAAAATCCCTTAATATTATGGCAAATCTTATGCTTTCAGAACACAGAATAAAGAAACTCTTTAGCTTCACAGGCCTGACACTTAGTTACTTAATAAAGTTAAAATTGAGATTAAAATCCACAACCTAAATAATAAAATGAAAATACTTATTGAACATCTTGGCTTTCTTGGGCAACATTTTGATCTCCACTATCTGAATCAATAAATACTCAATATGTAGGATAAATATGGCTGGTAGAATATTTAATGATGAAAACATTTTTTTTTCAGCCTTTGATTATGAAAGGACTAAATGGAGAACTAAAATAACATTAAAAATAGTTCTTAAATAACTTAGATGAAAAAATATTTTTTCTCTTTTTTTAATAGAAAATAAATAGAAACTATGATAAAAATGTTTTTTTGCTGCCCTAGAAATTCTCTCTGAAAAATATGATATTCTTTTTGCAGAGGCATAATCATTACATAATTTTATAAATTTGGGTTTGCAAACAAGGCAAGAATATTTGAAAAAAAAAATGTCTTTTGAATCTATATAAAGCACTTTATTTTACTATTACCAGCAGTAAGACTTTTGCTAGAAGCTTTAATGCTACTGTTTGGGCTGAGGTTATTTTATTTTTGTCTTAAAAGGAGTTTTGCATGTTCCTTGAACTTTAGAACAGTTTTCCTGAGATCCCTTTCCCTGCCAGTCCTTGCATCTATGTTAGGTTGATCTCCTTCACTCCTCTGACTTGAAGGTGGACTACAACACCTTCTAGTAAGCTGACTTGAATCTTGTCTGACACACAGGGTTCAATCTTCACAAGAAATATATGCATCCAGCAGTAATGGTATCTAAACTAAGCCTCTTGACAGCAAAGCAACACTTAGCTGACTGGAGACAGGATCAAAGTTCTTGAAACAGGATGACATTTTGGAAATGTTTTGTGAGTGTCAAAACATGTTCTCTTCTGAAATGCATGGCTGACTCCTCTAGTTCATCTCCATGTCCTTTAAAAATATTTATGTTTGTTCTATGTTATTTATTTTTGTGAAGCCCACTTCAAAAACCAGTACAAGGTTTAATGTAGATTATAGTCCTGTTATCTCTTTCAAAGTGCGGTTTTCTCAAGTGTGTTAACCTCTTTGATTTTTGAAGCTCTACTACATTTTAAACACTGAGGTTCAAATGTCTGGATAGCAAGGAGGATTTTTCAGAAAGTCTGGGCATTATTTGACAGGTAACTCAGGTTTCTCTCTGTATATCTCTGGAAAGGAGACGTGAAATATATGGACAATAAAATCTTATGATTTGTGAGCTCACAAAGTTTAGCTTTGCCCTGAGGAAGGGTAGTTTTCCTAAGTTTTTGTATGTAAATAAAGAGAGATAATTTGCCTTATACATCATCTAATTTCATTTTTGTCTTCATCCCCTGCAATCTGCATCAGCTAATCCTTGAATCCACAGTCTACAAAACCGCTACTGAGTTCTCCCATCTATCAAAGTGTCCAGAGACCTCTGGCTTGCATTTTACAAAACCCTTTCTGATCTTCCAAGCCTCCTTATAACTTTATCCCCAGAACCCTTTTCCTGGAAAATTCATTTTCTCATTACTGACAAGAAGTCCTGAGCTTAATGTTTGCGTGAATCGCTGTAGTCTTTCCTTCTGTACTTGTGCCATCAGTTTGCTGATAAAGGAAACATACCTGTTCACTGTTGTAATTCTTAGGTATATCCCTTATATTCTCAAAGACTGTGAAGAAATCAGCTCTCCTCAGGCCAGTGAAATTTAGAAAACTTTTAAAAGAGGGAACAAACACCACGAGCTGATCAGGTGACTTCACAGAAATCTGTTCCTTGGCTTCAGAAAAACAAGGTAGCTTTATAAGCCAGAAATTTCATTAATAACAAATTTCAGGAAAATATCAGTCCTTGTTTAATCAGTACAAATTTGCTCCCTGATCTTCTAAAAGCATCAGAAATGGTAGTTCTTTTTTTCAACTAAGTCCTCTGAAACAGTGAGAAAATTAATTTGCTGATGTCTACAAACAGTTTGCTGAAAATAAATTCCCATGCAGTCTATTTTGTAAATATGTTCAAACTGTTTGTGTAACAGTGAATACAGCTGACATTTTAATTTGTTTAGAAAGTCGTGTACAATGTTTGCTCATTTGTGACTAATTTCTAAAACCTTGGCATGCTTTTAAAACATATTAGTTCAACTTTTATAAAACTCTGCCTGAGTGACTTTTGCAGAATTAGGTTACCAAAACTGCTTTTACTTCTCTCATAGATTTTACTGCTCCCATAGATTACTGTCCTTATGGATTAAGTTTCTCTGTGTGTGAATGTATGATTGCCAATTGTCATAAGTGCTGGGAATTAAACTTGTGTATTGAGTGGAAAATAGCTTCCTTATTAGGAGAAAAGGTGAAGTAAGAGTGGGGTAACAAGTGGACACGTAATAAACTCTCTTGTTTTATTGACATGATAATATTACTACTCGTTATTTAGTGATTTATGTTTTTTATCTCATTACACACTTCTAAAAAAAAGGATTTTAGTCTACAGGTTCTTCTTCTGACACAAGGTCATTTTGGTAATTTAGTAGATGACCCTTATCTCCTGGGAGGTGTACACTGAACTGAACAGTTGCAACGACTTAGGTGTAAACTTGGACGCCAAGTGGATTTCTTAAGGTGATCTGTGCCCTCACATTTTTTGATGCACACTGAAAATTAATATAAATCTGTGCTGTGTAATTTATGTATTTTATTAAAAGGATAACAAGGAAACATAAACTTATCCATGTTAATGTAAATTTACTAACATTTCACTGAACTAATCGATGATGGAAAAATGCAATGATCAATTTAGAATCATTGCATGTGCAAAGCAACAGGTGCAAAAAGCAAAGCTCAAAATTATTACAGTTGGTAAGCATATCAAATTATAAGATTAGAATTAAAAGGAATTGCTTTGTTTCAGTTTTTGGGAAAATTTAGGGACTACTTATTTCCGTTTGGTTTGGGGGAGACCTAGCTAGCTCAGAAAAGTTGTAAGTGATCTTACATAGCTTATGCTTTTACCTTGTCCTGAAGGCTCGTGAATCTTCTTGAACTCTTTTCAGGTCACATGGTAAAGCATCTTGGCTTCTCTGAAAATGTATATCAGCTATATATTTCCTCCTTAAATCTTATTAATTAATGTTATTAACACTCTTTTTTAATTACTTTTTCCATGAAAATAAAATAAAATAATAATAAAAAAAAGTTCTACAGCCTTAATACTGAGGTACTGGCTTAATCACTTATAGTTTCAGTATTTGAAAGTTACCATTTAATAAACAAGGAGAAGTTACTGATCAGTATGCTCTGAGGTCGGTGATTTCTTCCAATAAACTCTTTACTATGGTTTACATGTAAGTATTTGTTCTTCAGATCAAATGGAAGAAGTCAGTGGACTTCCTCCACTTCATGTTTAATTTGTATAACTGTTACTGTTCATAAACTGGCTCCAGAAGACAGAGTCTTCTATAGATCTCAAAACACGTGCAACTTGTCTTGTCACTTTGCAGAAGGTCAAGCGTATGTTTTTTTGTCCTTCCTTCAAACAACCAAAAAACACCTCACTACTGAAAGAATGAAGGCATCATTTCCTCTNGTTCTACAGCCTTAATACTGAGGTACTGGCTTAATCACTTATAGTTTCAGTATTTGAAAGTTACCATTTAATAAACAAGGAGAAGTTACTGATCAGTATGCTCTGAGGTCGGTGATTTCTTCCAATAAACTCTTTACTATGGTTTACATGTAAGTATTTGTTCTTCAGATCAAATGGAAGAAGTCAGTGGACTTCCTCCACTTCATGTTTAATTTGTATAACTGTTACTGTTCATAAACTGGCTCCAGAAGACAGAGTCTTCTATAGATCTCAAAACACGTGCAACTTGTCTTGTCACTTTGCAGAAGGTCAAGCGTATGTTTTTTTGTCCTTCCTTCAAACAACCAAAAAACACCTCACTACTGAAAGAATGAAGGCATCATTTCCTCTTTGTATGATTCATATCTGGGGGGGAGGGGTGTCATTCGTTGTCCACACTTGTTGCTATGGAGAGAATTACATACATGAATTCAATAGATGAATTAAGTTACACCAGATCCAAGCAAAGCTAAAGGACACAAAAGCATGCGTGCTG
This sequence comes from Balaeniceps rex, assembly GCA_013401315.1. Lineage (NCBI taxonomy): Eukaryota > Metazoa > Chordata > Aves > Pelecaniformes > Balaenicipitidae > Balaeniceps > Balaeniceps rex. Next base: position 5,690 of record VYZW01035984.1, read on the forward strand.
CCCATGCTTGATAGATTATAGGTCCATCTACTTCAGTAACCTTTTTTTTATGTTGGCCAAAATGCCAGATGCCTAGGGAATACTGTAAGAACAAGGCTGATATATATTGATGCCCCCTCAGAACAGTATCCCCAATATCAGCTATTGTGAATCAGGGACTCAAGTCCCTGTCTCTGTAGTTAGTACACCCAGATGGAGTTTTCCTGTTTTATAAAATGACCTGTCAGATTTTACATTCTTCTCATAATTACAGGCTTCTAGGACAGACCTCCTTCATGTTATTTTTTAATACAAAGTCTCCTAGACATATATCTTTAAAGGTTTCACATATTATGTTCTCTCTATGATTGCATCATCCTTATAATATTTTTACCATCTACAAATGTTGTGTATAATAATATTACGCATGTCTTATCTATTGGCAAAATGTTGAATAGCTTAAGTCTAAAGACCAGCTTTTATTAGACCTCTTTAGTAAAGTGAGTTCTTCACTTACAATTAATTTTTCAGGTAGTAAATTAACTGTTTCTTAATGGATTTAGTCTAAACCATGTTTACATTTTAAATCAAAGTACCATGTATGCTAAATTAAGTGCTTCAGAAAATTCTATGTATGTATTTATGAAATTATCTGTATGAACCGTGCTTCTTTGCAACTGGCAAGTTTTGCATCTTAGGAAACAATGACCAATTTTTAATTCCTAATTTTTTTTTTGTTTAAAAGTAAGTTATACTGGGAAGAAGAATAATTCTTCAGTAATTCTTTAGTAGTGGATTTATGCAATCTAACTTCAGGTTTAATTTGATAAAGATGTCTAATCTCAGCAAGTTGTGTACAGTTAATCGAGAAAGACTGGTGTCTTCTAAAGGCAACTCCTCTCATACAAAAATATATTCCACAGACTGGCTTAGTTACTAACAGAAGACAGATATTAGTTTCCTTCAATTGATTGTAGAATGAAGCAAGAAAACTTGCACTGAATAGACAACTAACTTCTCAACAACTAAAGATCAGTGATATGAGTCTCATTCTTATTCTTCTGGTGACAAGTGGTGTTCCTCAGGGGTCCGTACTGGGACCAGTGCTGTTTAATATTTTCATCAACGACACAGACAGCGAGATCAAGTGCACCCTCAGCAAGTTTGCAGATGACACCAAGCTGAGTGGGGCAGTTGACACACCTGAGGGACGGGATGTCATCCAGAGGGACCTGGACAGGCTGGAGAGGTGGGCCTGTGCAAACCTCATGAGGTTCAACAAGGCCAAGTGCAAGGTCTTGCACTTGGGTCGGGGCAACCCCCTCTATCAATACAGGCTGGGGGAGGAGGGGATTGAGAGCAGCCCTGCGGAGAAGGACTTGGGGGTACTGGTGGATGAAAAGCTGGACATGAGCTGACAATGTGCGCTTGCAGCCCAGAAGGCCAACCGTATCCTGGGCTGCATCAAAAGAAGCGTGGCCAGCAGGTCGAGGGAGGTGATTCTNTGGGGACAGTCTTTTTAGCAAGGCTTTTTGTGACAGGACAAGGGGTAATGGTTTTAAACTAAAGGAGGGTAGATTTAGGCTAGATATAAGGAAAAAATTTTTTACAATGAGGGTGGTTAAGTACTGGAACAGGTTGCCCAGAGAGGTAGTGGAGGCCCCATCCTTGGAAACATTCAAGGTCAGGTTGGATGGGGCTCTGAGCAACCTGATCTAGTTGATGATGTCCCTGCTCACTGCAGGGGGGTTGGACTAGATGACCTCTAAAGGTCCCTTCCAACCCAAAGCATTCTATGATTCTATGATTCTATTGTCAGATATAGCTAAGGACTCAGAAACTTCAGGGCTTAACTAAATAGCTTAGCGTAAACCTCAGTACCAATAGGGTGCCACAGAACAGTTAGTCACTAAAGAATGAATAGATGAATAAACAGCTAACAAAATGTCTAATGCTCCACATACAGCTTCCTAGAGTTAGTCAGTGATCAAATAAAGTCATTCCAATCTTTACAACCAGGCCCTACATGTGTGAATCTGAGAAGATATCAGCATTCTGATTAATCTATCCTGAACATTCTCCTTAAATTAATCCTTATGATTTTGGTTTCTAAGAGATCAGCTCATATCTTCATTTTCCTGAAAACAAGTTTAGAGATACAGATTATCACCTGTGTGTAGCACAAAATGCTTATGGTTCTCTGGCTACAACAACCAGACAGGAAAAAGAAAAGTCAGGTTCAACTCCTTTCTGTACCTTCTGCCACGTGGTTATCCTCTTCATTTCAGAGAATACAGTTCTTTTTTGCTGTTTCTTTTTCCTCCATAACCAGTGACTATTGGTTTGTTTGATGTGATTTGCATAATACCAAGTTTTATCTGTATTAGTAGAGAATATTGTAACCCAGGATACTGTAACTCCATATCCCCATTAACTTCAGTAACTAATTATATAATTGAAGATAAATTTCTTGTTGCTGCAGAGTCCAAGAGGAAAAGGACTAGGATGATGATGCTGGCCAGGTTGATAACCAGACCCTCTATAGAATACTAATGGCAAGGTTTACAGATGCAAACAATTTATTTCTCAAGAGGACTTAGACAATAAATCTTCTTATCAGGAAAAGAGTGAGAGTTGTTGTTTCAGAACAGAGTCTGCCTGCCTTTTAAGGAATCCTGCCCTCATTCCCCCTTTCATGCAGCTTCTCCTTACCAAATCCACCAGTGCCCTCACTCCTGTGGGTATTTCTTAGCTGTAAAGAATGCTACTGTAGGCGGACAGCTGGTTGTCTAGGATTACAAATTACAGCAGCATCCTTATTCTAACCAGAGGTCTCCTGCACTAGACAGAACACTCATCATAGGCCCTGACACTGCTGTTTCTCAGAGGTCTTTCTGTTTCAGTCTGGTGTCAAATGTTTGTAACAGAAGGTGGAACAGTGGATGCATCCTTTTAAGTATGCCTCACTGCATTGACATTTCCATTTTTGCATGTATTTTATGCTGTTATTTCTGTTGTTCATTGAAAGATGTCAGCATCTTCTTTCTATCTGAAAATATTAGTGTCCGTAATTTAGTCAAATAGGATCATTCACTGTCACTCCATTCATTTATTTTACTTTCTTAGACCCGAGTCCTGAAGGTAAATTTTCCCAGTTTGAAGTCAAATCATTCTTATGATTTCTTATCTGGGGCCAGATTTTGCTACTTCTATTTAGTTTACCTTGTGTCTGATCATCTCACTGTGTTCTATTGATGGAGGGAGAAAAACAAAGCTATGAAGTCTTAATAAAGAGGTTTGTCATCAAAAGAATACACTTCCTCTCAAAGCTGGTCATAATTAACAATTAAAATAGTGCAAGGATCGTTCTGTGTTTAAAATATGCCTGTCTGTCAGTCTCTAAAGTTATTTCTAGCTTTGTTCAATAAAATCACAGATTAGTAGTAAACATTAACTGACTCAATTTGTAAAAAAATATGTAAAATACAATTTGGTGTTTACACTTTCTCTGCATGCATAATTCCAGCCCTCTGGTTTAAATTTGTTTTACGACTGTAATGATACCCAGCATGGTGTGAGTGAAAGACCAACGCATTCTTGTAATCAAGTTATATTTGGAAGGTTTAGCAACATTCTTTTCTAAACATATTTTCATAGGTGCTCTGCATTTTAAATTACTTTTTTTGATAACTGGAGTGCTGCAAAATATTCCTGTGACCTTTCAGATGTGCAGCCCTCAAAGTCCCTGAAGTGATGCAACAATAGCCATTGCACTGTTACAAATCTCCTTTGCAATTATAATTCTGTGTACACAATGCATTTGAACTGTTGTCAAATCTACCTCACAGATTTCTAGAATGCCCATTAAATCAGAAATGTTCCACAGTCCTGCAGTTCCACAGTTGTTACTTAGATGTGGGGGTTTTTTCTCATGGTGCTAAATTAGTTGATTGTTAAAACATTGATTTAGGCCCTTAGGGTTTGATACTGATCTAACCCACGCTTGTTGAAAACTGAATTATAGATAAGCTCTCCCCCATACTGGAAGAGAACAGCTTAGATGTTCAAAGAAAAGTTGGTGACCTATCCATTTTGAAATTGAAATTTTACTTTTTAGCACTCCTGGACTTGCATAATACTGAAGGCACTTGAAGTTGGACAAAGTTATCAACAAAAATATTTGAGCAGGCTGTCTTCTAAAGAATTCAAAATTACCTTTTATACAATTTGTCATACAGTTAGTAATAGTAACCTTGGTTCAATTTAGAATCATTCTTTGTATTCTATAAAACAAAACTGCCAATCATGATAAAGGACTTTATTTGTCATTCTAAATTCTCAGTAACTTCAGGTACTTCAAAAAACATGAATAGAAAGATCTAAGAGAATACTGTAATGGAATATTGCTAACATTCTTTTAAAAATGAAGTGCCTTGGCATATTTGCTCATTTACAATGTATTTGAATGTAGTTAATATATTTATTAATATTTTACTAGCAATATTCAAAATCAAAAGATATGAAGTATATTTAAGGTACGTGGGGAAGTCAATTTCAGTGCAAAATTATTGTATAGATAATTGGATAACATGAACATAGCACATAGGTCATTATTGCAATGAGATGTAACTGCCTCATGTGTAACAAAAAGGACTCACATGCTGCACTTTTTGTGTACATGTTCAATTTATGCAGTGTTAGGAACACAGGACTAATTAAAGCTATTCAAAGTGGGGAATTCTGTCCTTTGATGACACAATAATGTTAAAGATAAAGAATATGGGAAAGGAAAGCCACATAGGAAAGGCAATTTATGTCTCAAGAAAGAAAGATCCTATATTTCCAAAAAGTAATGGCCAGATGTGTAAGTGAATGATGTCACAGTGGTGTTTTATCTGTGAATTAGAATTGGGTACAATTCTTAGAATTTGGCTATTGCCAGAATTTCAGTTTGTCTGAAATTGCCACAAAATTGTAAGGGCAGTTCCTCAGCTCACATGAGCTCCATGTCAGACTCCTAACAACCAAGTAATATATCTTCCATTTTGTAAAAGTTCTCAAAATAATGATTCTTTGGAGAGCATTAGATAGTACTGGGATAATCACTGCACAGGAAGAAATAGATAATTGGGATAAAAAATTCTTTTTTATATTCCCTTTTAGGCCAGATTTGCAGCATATCCTTCATGTCATTGTGCCATAGTTTTTCCAACAGAAGAAGAGTTAGGGTGGGTTTTTTGCAAGAAAACAAGTACTGGAGAGGGTAGCTGGATTCTTGCCTTTTTTTCCTTAGCCTACAGATCAAGCTATGAGTAGATCTATTGCAATATGGATAATCCCTGCAGGAGAAAGGAGACAGGGAAGGGGACTGTTCTGTCACCCTTAGCTACTTCATGACCCCCAGGTTAACATTACCAGTATGCTAATTTCCACACAATTAATTCATTACGTTGGGACTTAATGCTTAACTGGGTGGAACTGGGTAGGCAAATATTGTGTGCAAACAGAAAATAACATTGACTTTTTGTTGGAAAGAAATGTATGGAGCAATGACACTGGGCAGCCCTTATGGGTAGGAGTTCCCTCACACAAAACACTTACACATAAGTTGTATTTGCACTGTATAGCAATTCTTGTGTTTCATCCCAAGGAACAGGTAATGCTAAAGTGAAATATTAAGCCACGGCAAAGAAACTGCAGTGCCATCTTAGCACAATGCTAGACCCAGACTAATTAGCTATGCAGAGGATAACCTGTCCTTAGAAGGACCATGCTATCATATCTATATTTTGTCTGGGACCCAAACATTGACCAAGTAGGTAGTTCAGAGGAAGCTGTATGTTTCATTATTCAGTGTAGATACGAATTACCTTGTTGCATTTACACATATTCCACTGGTGGAAGTGCAAAGCCTTCAAAAATCAGACCACAATGCAAACACAAAAAGATTTATGCAAGGTCTTGTAAGAAAAAATTTAAAACAGAATATGTGGAAATACGAAGTGAATTGTGTCCACATGGTGAACTTTGGCAGATCAGTTTTTCTTCCTGCAAGTAAAAAAGTCATACTCAAAGTAGTGAACTTACGGATAGCTGGGCAATAATGTGTTTATCTTGTGGCTGTTATGATCAAGGACAGCACTCTGGATTTGTTCATTCTTCCACTGATCTTTGATCACAGATTCATACTTCTACCCATGGTTTTAGGTAAAGCAATGGCAGTGTTATTTAACTAACTTGGTATATTATGTTGTTGGACTTTGAGTCTAGAAATGAGAACTTCTCAAAGTGCAATGCTCATGGAAAGATATGCTAAGCTATTTTTTTGAAACCATTTTAATAAATCAGAAAAAGGATCCAGTAACTGTATATGTTTTATCTATACAAAAAAGCTCATAAACTTTTCCCATATATATTGGCTTTATTATATTTCTCCAAAGCAATTTGAAAGGCACTGAATTATACTCCCTTTCAGGTTCTGGAAGAACTTTAGTAATAAAAGCAGAAAAGTTGCTTCTGAAATTCATTTTCTTATAGATTTATAGCAAAACTGAAGACTGCTTTGCTGTCTTTCACATTCCCTTACCAGTAAA